>PVKZ01001944.1:0-187513 GCA_004027375.1 Macroglossus sobrinus | reverse complement strand
ATCAATATTGACTACTCCCTCTTCACCAGCCCTCCCCACCCCCCATGCACACACAGTACCTGGCTCCCGTTAGGGGCCTGCAGAAGCAGAGAGAAGTAAGTATCTCACCCCCACCCTCAGGCTGGTGAACGGACACGCTCCCTGCGCTGCAGTCTCAGCAGAAGGGCTAGTGGCCGCCAGCCTGTGCTATAATCATGGTGGTGGATGTGCTGCCCATCAAGCCTGAGTTTCAACTGCAGCCCCACCCCAGGCAGCCGGTGACTTTGCAGTGCATCTCTTGAAGTCCCAGATTTCTCATCTGGAAAACAGGTACTGATAGAACTTACCTCACAGAGTCTCTGCCAGGACTTAATCGAGGGAATCCATGTAAAGCTTCTGGAACATAGTAAGTGCTCAATAAAATTAGCCAATGACAGTGGTAGTGATAATGAAGAGCTAGAGCCCCAAGCCAGAGTGCTGGCACCCCCACATCTGGGGGCAGAGTGGTTTAAGGGCCAGCCCTGTGTGAGACCATCCTCTTCTCTCCTTAATCACATCAGGCAATTGCAAGGATAACCTGCCAAAGGGACCAGACCTTCAACCTTGTCCCATGGGGCTTTAGCATGTGACCTACACACCAGGGACTTGACCAGAGATATCCACAGAGACAGACCAGAGCTACAGACACAGGTACACGCAGTCAGGCATATGTACGTGTGCATACACACACACACACTCACACACACACACACACACACACACACACACACACACACACACACACATGCACTCAGAATAAGTTGAAGAGGCCACGCTTGATGACTCCCAGGCAAAAGCACACATTTCAGGGCAGGAGCAGGTGGGGCAGAGAACTCCAGTTTGTGGCTTCCCCACCTCGGTGGGTTTCAGCCACGCCTGCTCAGTTCCATTTAGGCCAAGCCAGCTCCCTGGGGTCATGCATGGCTGTTGTAGGTTTGTGTCAGCACCTGGAGCAGAGATACCACCAGGGTCTCGGCTCCACAGGGGCTTGGGGAACTGAATGATAGTTCGGCCGTTTCTGATTTGGGGCTCAAGAGTGGGTACACATGCCTCTCCATGGACCCCGTGGGACACAGAGGCAGCAGGACCTGGGTTGGCCCCACAGCCCTCTCAACAAGAGGGGCAGGGAGGCAGGGAGGCATCCAGGCCTCCCACAGAACCCCCGAGCCCCACCCACCCCAACCCCAAGAGCTCCTGGGGCCTCTTTTCTCTCTGCACTGATGACATTTAGTTGACCCAATCCTTGCCCAGGCAGGAGTTGGCCAGAGGCTTCAGACCCTGAAAGAAAGCAGGAGACCTTTTTGAGGAAACTAGAAAGGCCAAAAGCCAGGGGCTGGCAGTGGGGGAAATGTCATGAGGTCAGACAACCCAGAATGTTACGGTCATTGCCTGTTACAGCCACAGGACTGGGCAGTGTTAAAGCTGCAGTCAAGCAAGAACTGTAGAATGTTATAGGCCTAGAAAGGTTATAATCATAGAATTATAGAATGTAACAATCATGTAATCATAGAAGCACTAAAACGACTAAGCACACGGAAGACTAAGAAGCAAGTTTTAGAATGTCGCAGGCATGAAAATGTCATAATCATAGAATTATAGACTTTACTGACTATAGAATATTAGCATGTTAGCTTTCCAAGCAGGAATCTTAGAATGTTACAGCCATAGAACAATGGCTTGTTACAGTACACACACACACACACACACACACACACACACACACATACACACACATACACACACACACACTTTCACTGGTGGGCTTAGAGGCAGGACTTCCAGAATGCTTTACTGATAGAATGTCATAGTCAAGAATTGTAGGATATTTCAATCTTCAGGTGTTATAATGTCACACTCAAGATTTAGAGAACGTGAGAGCTGGAAGAACATGTTACGTGTCTTGTGCCAGATTCTGTGAACTCTACTAATGCATTACTCTTCACAGGGCGGGCTGGGGAGGGATGGGAAGGCTGGGAGCCACATGCAAGCCCCCAGGCTTGGAGTCGTGACAGGGAAGGTGGGAGCAGTTGTCTGGACCCGTACTTGGTTGGACCCTCCCCATCCCTATCACATTCCAAAAAGGAAGAAGCAGGAGGCAGTGTTTCTCCTTTTGTTAACTGTGTCTTAGGGGCCCACAAGATCAGCTTCCAGTGTGTGGGCTGGAAGCTTGCAGCCTCATGGGGTTGGCTCCACAGGCCCTGCCCAGATTCCTAGCCAGGGTGTAATGGGCCAGGGGTGCGTGATTCCCAGAGGCCTTCCCCAACCTGCCCTGACCCTCACCTGCCTGTCTGGAGCACAGATGATCACACTGATTTTCGCCAAACACTCTTCCTCCATCAGTCGTTCATTCATTCAGTCAGTCTTCCTTTTCAGGTCACCTTCTGAGGGCCAGGTCCTATTCTAGGCCCTGAGGAGATGAATACGAATCATGACAGCCCATGCCCTCAGGAAAAGAATGGTGGGAATATCTGGGGATAGAGAGTAAGTACTGTAGGGTAAGAGGAGGCAGAAATGACCAAGGCATCATGGAGGCCTTCCTGAAAGAGGAGATTGGTCTTAGAAGGAGGCAGAATTTAGTTATATTATATAGGAATGGTGGTGAGGGCATCCCAGGCAAACGAAGCAGAAGGAACAAAGGCCCAGAGACAGCCATGCGTGGGACGTGTTCAGGAATCATCAGGGAGCTTCTGCTTGGGCAGCGTGAAAGGTGTCAAATGATGGAAATGGGGCAGGAGAAGCAGGTTTGAGTGCCAGGCTAAAGAAGCTGGTTCATAAATGATAAATGGATGTGCAAGTTCATGACAATGCTTGAGTTTGACTGGTGGGAAGGGAGGACTAGAGCTTACAATTTGTTTCCCATTCCTTTGGAAATGAGGAACTGCAAATTCCTTCCCAGGACTGGTGGGCCAACCCTGGGCTGGGCTCCAAACACACAGAGAAAAGGCTTTATCGGGAATTCCAGGACTGGGCTCAGGGGTGCTGGCTGCATAGCCTTTGTCCGCAGAGGCTGGCAGCAGACACCATGCTCAGGGGAGGGGCGGGGGAGGTGCTCAGGATTCCTCCAGTTCTCTGCAGTCTCTGCGGTTGTCTTAGAGCCAGAGGCCATGCACAGCAGAAAAAAAAACAAAAAACAAAAAACTCAGACTGGCCTTATATTGCTTAGTTACATGGGGATAATAACAGAACCTCCCTTAGGGGGCTACCGGGAGGTAATGGATCTCTGGCCCCAAGAGGCTTGCAAGTCATGTTTGTTCCCTTTATGCCAACAGTCCTAGAATCAACAAAGAGCGGTTAGTCCAAGCATCCCATCTCACAGCTAGATAAACAGAGGCCTTAAAAAAAAAACAACAGGGATAACAGCCAATCGTTTGGTTGCCTGGAAGGAGGGAGATAGATGAGCAAAGAGGGGTAGAGCTCAGTGTTGACTTTAAAAGTATGAAGCCCCGAGGCTGCAGCTGGGATGACCAGACAGGCTGCAAACCCCAGGGTGTCCAAATAAGTTCAGCCGATGCTGAGCAGGCTGTTGAGGGGCAGAGTAGCTGTTCCACTGAGGGAGAGGGGGACTGTGGGACCGGGGATCGGCATTAAGTGAGCAACTTCTGTAATGTGCCCCACAGAGCATCTTGCACATAGTAAGTGTTCAAGCCCTGAGAGGGATTATGTTCAGGGTAATTGAGCACTGGATACAAACCCAAAATCGAGGTGGGAATGACTGCCCCACCCCCACAAAATTACAGCGTTTTGTACAAAAACCCAATTGTAGGCACCTTGCACCCTCTTTGAAATAATATTTTTCAATTCAACAAATATTTATTGAGTTACTACTATGTGCCAGGCAACCTGCTAGGCCCTTTTCAGGAATCATCTCATTTAAACCCAACAATCTTTATGTGCGAGTCCATTATTATTTCCATTTTACGGATGAAGAAACTGAGGCTCAGGGAGTGTTTTGCTGAGGTCAGACAGAGCAAGGCAGGAATCTGGGTTTTTCCGAATCCAGAGCCTTAACCCTATACCACACTGCACTGGCGTAGATATCAAGACTGAGACGTTTAAGAGGGAAGGTCCGAAATGAATACTGCAAGCAAATCCCTGTAGTGGCTACTGTGGGAGATGTTGACCTGAGCTCCCTCAGGAAGATGTGGTATGTGGATCCCCCTGCCCCCTGGCTCTTCAAGGGCTCAGGAGGGGCTGTGCTAGGCGAGCTAGAGACAGGCGGCTGACCATGATGGGTTCCAGAGGGGGGCTATCCACCCCCCTAGCCAGAGGCAGCCAGGATTCCATTAACCTGATTACCTGCCCCACATAAACCTGCAGAGGGAGGGAGGGGACTGGGGAAGGAAGAATTGGGCTTCCCCAGGCCCCAAATGGAGCAGCCAATAGTGTCATTTTCCTTTCTCGTAGTCCAGGAGGGCCTTCAAGGCCCCTGGCTCTTTGAGCAGGGAATGGGGAGAGGGATGGAGAGCCAAAAAGTGGGGACGAGAATCCAGGCTAGGGTGCGGCAGCAGGAGCAGGGGACAGGCCATCAGAATTCGGAGCCCTGAGTTGCTGTGCCTGTCCCACCCCTGTGTGGCCTTGGATAAGTCACATCACCTCTTTGATCGTTAGGTTCCGCATCCATAGGAAGGGCAAACCAACATCACCCTGTCATGTTTCTGGGCAGGTTAGTGATACTGTGTCTGACACACAGTAGGTACTCAAGAAATGGTGGCTGTTACTATTGCCATGATTGTAAAATCTGGACTCCATGTAGGTTTCTCAGCTCTGGGCACATTCACATGCCTTTTCTCATTGGAATCTCATAACACTTCTTCAGGGCATGTGAGAATTCTTATTAGAGAGGTTAAGGGACTTACTCAGAATCACACAGCCTCTAACCCTCAGGCTGGGATGCAACCCCAGTGATTATCACAGCGGGCCACCCCAGACAAGCCACTCTTCTTCAGTCTGTTCCGCTGTCAGGATTCAGGTTTGGTGTCTCTTCCTCCAAGACCCCTTCCTTGACCACACAGCCTGGTGAAGTACTCATAGGTTCTCCTACAGCCTTCTAGACTTCCTCTGTCTGAGCATTTATCACATATTGTCACAATAGCTAGGTACCCCCACCTAAGACTCTGAGGGCCTACCAATGGTCTCTGTGAAGGGGAGGGGTCAGTATCAATGTTTTGTTAATTACTGCAGCTGCTCCCATAGATAATGGTGTGCGGGTGTACACAGACTGACACATGAGTCCATAGTCGTGCATATAGTTACACACTTGTGGGGTGCGCTGGCAAGTACACATGCACACAGGTATAGGGTATACTTTCTGGAACATGATAGATTGAGGCATCTCCCCACATTCGTAACATAAAAATACTAACGATGATACTGACACAAGTTTGGAAAATGTTTGACCGACTTTTTGAAAATTGAGTTATAATTAATATATAACAGTTTGAGGTATAATTAATATATAACAGTTTTAGGTATACAACATGATGACTTAATACTTGTATACATTGCAGAATGATCATCACAATAAGTCTGGTTAAAATCCATCACCTTACATAGTTACCAAAACAAATTATTTTCTTGGGATGAGAACTTTTAAGATCTACTCTCTTAGCTAATTTCAAATATGAAGTACAGTATCATTAACTGTAGTCACCATGCTGTATATTTTATCCCCAGGACTTTATTGTTTTATAACTGGGAGTTTATACTCTTTGACCCCCTTCATCTATTTCTCCCATCCCCTCCCCTGTCTTCTGGCAACCATCAATCTGTTCTCTGTATCTATGAGCTAGTTGTTTTTTTTTTGGGGGGGGGTGCCTTTTTTTTAAGATTCCATCTATAAGTGAGATCATACAGTATTTGTCTTTATTCATCTTATTTTACTTAGCATAATGTTCTTGAAGTCCATTCATGTTGTCACAAATGGCACGATTTCACTCTTTTTTATTTTGGAATAATATTCCATTACACACACACACACACACACACACACACACACGCACACGCACACACCACATTCATCCATCAATGGACACTTAGGTTGTTTCCATATCTTGAGTATTGTTAATAATGCTGCAGTGAACATAGAAGTACATATATCTTTTCAAGCTAATGTTTTTATTTTCTTTGGATAGGTACCCAGAAGTAGAATGCTGGATCATATGGTAGTTTTATTTTAAGTTTTTTGAGAAACCTCTGTACTGTTTTCCATAGTGGCTACACCAATTTGCAATCCTTCCCACAGTGCACATGGATTCCCTTTTCTCCACGTTCTCACCAACGTTTATTATTTCTTGTCTTTTTGATAATAGCCATTCTAACAGGTGTGAGGTGATACCTCATTGTGGTTTTAATTTGCATTTCCGTGATGATTAGTGATATTGAGTATCTTTCTATGTACCTATAGGCCATCTGTATGTCTTTGGAAAAAATATCTATTCTGATCCTCTGCTCATTTTTTAATCGGATTGTTTGTTTGTTTGTTTACTGTTGAATTGTATGAGTTTGTTACATAGTTTGGATATTAATCCCTTATCAGATACATGATTTGCAAATATTTTCTCCCACTCAATGGGTTTCCTTTTCATTTTGTTGATGGTTTTCTTTGCTGTGCAGAAGCTTTTCAGTTTGATGTAGTCCCACTTGTTTGTTTTTGCTTTTGTTGCATTTGCCTTTATTGTCAAATCCAAAAAAAATCATTGCCAAGACCAATGTCAAGGAGTTTACTACTTATGTTGTTCTAAGAGTTTTATGGTTTCAGGTTTTACATTCAAGTCTTTATATAAAATAGTCTCTTATTAAAACAGGTGGCAGGCCAAATTTGGCCCATTTTGACGTAATTTTTGTGTATGGTGTAAGGTAGTGGTCTGGTTTCATTCTTTTGCATATGACTTTTTTAATTTAGAGGATTTTTAAATAATAGGTGGAACAAAAATATAAACAATAGGGGGAATAACATTGGAATTAAAACATTCTAAGGTTGTTTGGGTGGTAGATAGGGATATCAGTTGGCTAACTAAACACTTAGTACATGACCTTGGCCAGTTACATACCCTGCGTCTCATTTTCCTCATGTGAAAAGTATAGAATAGCAGTGAGCAAACTGTAAAGATCCAGAGAAATAATATACAACTCAATTCTGCCATTGTAGCATCCAAAAGTATCCAGAGACAACTTATAAACAAATGGGCATGGCTGTGTTCCAATAAAACTTTATTTTCAAACCAGGTGGTGAGCTGAATTTGGCCCATGGATCGTAGGTCATTGACCCCAATGTAGACAATACCATTTGCCTTGCCAAGATTAGTGATGACATAGTTATAGAAATAAAACTTCTTACAAGAAAGAGCTTGATAAATGGTTCCTATTGTGAATAAGAACTTAGCATGAGGGCATGTACACACATACAAGTACATGTATGATAAAGACACACAGATTTGTAGATCTATTTGCATATGGATAGATATACTGAGATGTACATATGAGCACATTTCGTGCACACAAAGAGACATGCATGTGTACAAGAATGTGTTCATACATGTAGACAGATCATATAGAAGAAGGGATAATAACATGGACCTCATTGAGTTGTGAGATGATGCTTAGTACACTGCCTGGCACATAGTAGGCACTCAGAAGTTAGCTTTTATTATATATGGGGACAGGTTCTGGAGACACAGCGAGGGGTACATGGCACCACGCACATTCACACACGTACCCACAATGCAGTTTTTGCAAGCTTGTTTCCAAAGAAAGCTGGGCTAATGAGGAGGTCATCTTTGTAGCCAGCAGGTGCCCAGAACAGCCCTGACGGGGATGCAATTTAGCTTTCTCCTGAGATGCTGGGCAAATGAGGAGAAAAAGCGTTTTAATCCCTTGTCACGTCTCCTAAGGCTGGAGGACATGTGTTGAGTTGGAATTTTTCAACTTCAGCCTTTTTTTTTCCTTGACACATCCATCCCAGAAACATCTGTGAGATAAAACAGAGAAGGTCTTATGAATTCAGCTCATACTCGGCCTGTGCTCCCACCCCAAGCAAGCGAGACATGAATCACCGGCCCGGGGGCCCAGTGGCCCCGTGGAGCAGCCTCTCCAGCAGGGCCCTGGCCTTTCCTGAGTAGTTGCTTTTGATTTCTCTGAAGCCTTCTTCTGATCGTTTGCACTCCATAGAGTATGTGTATCCGAGGGGAGTTGTGCTGAGGGCTAAGCTTGTGCGCTGGAGTAGGGGGTTAGCTGTTTATTCCCCAGGCTTGGCTGAGTCCTGCTCTGCACCAGGCACTCAGGGTGCAAAATGACCCAGACAAAGAATCGAGGCCGCCTTGCTTGTCCCCATTTTGCTATCATTTGGAAACACCATGGAGGAAGACTGCTATTGTGGTTTTGCAAGAGATGCCTCTCGCAGTGGTACATGGATCCATAGAATATTCTGCTTTGAAAGTTTTTATTCTCGCAGACAGGAGAGAATGAATGCATGATGGCTGCTGCTGGGTCAGGGAGCAACCGGCCAATGTCTTTTAGCTAGCTGTTAATTGAACTTGACCTTCTAGGGGCCCTCACGTGCCCTGCAGCCTCAGATCCCATCAAAAGGCTATAAACCTGAGTCCTCTCTGCCTGAGCTTACATTTTGTCTCACTTTTTCTGTATGTATCAAGAAAATGAGTGGGTTTCAGAACTACGATGTCCCCTTGGCCTTCTGGAGCCTGCACCCGGGGCTGGGGAGGCGTGTGACCAGCCCTCTTGTTCATATCTTCTCTCCAGTGGACAAACCCATATTTGTTACATGCTATGCTCCATGCCCTGTACTGGGCACTTGGGAGAATGAGAAGGACAAGACAGGGTCCTGCCTTGAAGAGCCAGTGGTCCTAGGAGGTGGACAACCACCACATTGATAAGAAAGGCAGAAAGCTTTTCCTATTCTTAGAGATGCAGATAAAGTCTTGTGGGGGGGGGGAGGTGGGAAGAGGGGCCTTGTAGTCCTGGAGGGCTGGGGCAAAGCCAGGGGAAGCGTTACAGAGGAGCAGAACTGGATTTGACAAACGGAGATGGGGGACACTGGGTTAGCAAAGGCACAGAACAGGGAAAGCACAGTCATTCAAGAGATGTCCCAGCCAGGGGGAGCAAATTATCCTCAACTCCCAGGTGCTACAAAATAAGCAGCCAAGGCCTGAAGAGAAGAAGTGGATTTCCCACTGGCCCTCATGGTCCCCGAATCCCTGTCTGGGACCGTTTCTACAGTCATGGACGAGAGGCTCACTTATGTGATTCCCTACACACAGACACACATACACATCTGCTTTCCCTGCTCTGGTCTGCTTCAGTATGGGGTAGGGACAATGTGACATTTAGAGTCAGACATTTTTAGGAGCTGCTCCTCCTGGAGGGGCAGGGTTTCTGGAAAGAAGGTGCAGATGAGAGAAAAAAAGAGTTTCTCGAGTCCTGAAGTATTTGTCGCTAGACCCATTTTATAGGTCAGAAAGTTAAGACACAGGAGAGTCTCAATCTACTCAACAGTAGGTTACACCTTACTCAGAGTTGTTACTCTATTTAGAATAAGATGGAGCCAGGCTTGTAATGGAGCTGGGGAAAAGGGAGAGGGTTGATGCCAGACCAGGTCCAGCCATTTTCCCATCTCTTTCCGAGGTCATCCCTCTCTTTCCGAGGTTAGTCCCCATCCTTCTGTGTGGTTGCTCTGGTCAGCTTCTCACCTTGGCTTTCCCCACCTCCTTCCCAGAATCCTTAGCAACAGACAGACAGTCTGAGAGGGGCAGGAATGCCCCCCGCCCTTGGATTGGGCTGTCTCCTGTTTACCCAGCTGTGAGCCCAGGCCAGGGTCATGAGGAAGACCTGGGAGGCCTGTCATCCATCTGGCACCCCACAGCTCAGGTCCTATGACCCCTTCTCTCTCCTTTGAGTCCCCTCTCTCAACAAGGTATCTTAAGGTAGGGCTTAGCCTCTTGGGAGAGGGAAGCTTGGCTCCTATTACATCCCCTTTATATCTCTGGTCTTTCATCTTTTCTGAAAAAAGCAGAGGTGGCTATGAGGAAAGAAGTACTCTGGAACACAGGAGCCGGTTAGTAAGGGCAGGTGGATGGAGCATGGAGTTTGGAACCAGCTCTGTGTGACCCTAGCAAATTACATGCCCTCTCTGAGTATCAGTGTCCCCATCTGCTGACTGAGGGCATTGGTCACCCTCCCCTCTCTCGCCAGAGTCCTTGTGAAGCTCAAGTACAATAGTGAATGTGAAAATGCTTTGTGGAGTCAGAATGCAAATGGCTGGTGATTGGAACTACTATTTGATGGACATAAAGAGAAATGTCTGCTTAGATAGGGACATGAAACTACCCAGGAGCAGGAGCACTGGTCAAGGAGTCCGAAGACCAGGGACTAGTGTAGGCTCTGTGTGCCTCTGGGCATGAATTTTCACTTCACTTCTCTGTAGCCCTGCTTTCATGATATTGAACTGAGATAGTAAATTCTGTTCTCCCTACAGAGTCTCATAATGACCAAGGAAGATTATTCATCCAACGAGCATTTACTGAGCACCTGCTGTGCACCAGGCCCTGGGATAGGCTGGCATGTGATCCTAGCTGCCAAAGAAAAATCATATTAGAGGAGAACATGGGGCTTGGAATCCTGGAGTGTCAGATATAATTGAGTCTAGACCCCTCGTTTTGCAGATGGGGAAAAAAACAAAGCCTTAAAAAGGAAACTGATTTTCCTGGGATGCGAGAAATTCAGAGCACCCATTACCACTCCTCCTGAATCCAAGGCTGACATTATTAATCAGTCACAAGACTCTTCCCACTAAACCCAATGGTACTTCAAGATCCTGCTCAACACAACGCTCCAGGCAGTTGCCAACTAATTGATGAACATTGGAGGGCAAGATGAAACTACTTGCTTACCAATCCAAAATCCTAACCTTGGACTTGTCCAAGACCATTTGGCCAGAATTATCAATGATAGAACTCAGACCCAGGTTTTCTCACCCATTCTGCCTCTCCACTCATTCCTGAAACCAACTTTTATTGAGTACTCACCACGTGTCCAGCATTGTACTAGATTCAAAGATGAATATGATCTGCTTACAGGCTCACTGTGTGGTGGGGAAGGAGGTCAAGGGTAAAATAATTGTAATATGGGGGACAGTTGGAGATATTCATTAGTTTCTGTGGTAACTCAGAGAAGAGAGGAACCTGATTGTTCACATACAGGGTTGGGAGGGCTGGGTGGAAGTTAAGGAAGACTCCCCAGAGGAGGCAACATTGCAGTCAGCAAACAAACGACAAACATGAGATCCAGTATAGGATCCAAATACACTGGGCTTCTCTGAGGATAAACAATGTCTGTGGCCTGTGAGATAACTAGAGGTGTCATAAGAGGGGCCACCAACCCCGACGAACAGGAGTTTGCAGTGTTACCAAGGAGCAAAGATGGGACTTGGGAGGAGTGGCTTAGAGGGGTAGAAAAGAGTTTTCTAGGCTGGCTGAAGCCCTATGACATACACTGTCAGGCCCCTTCTGAACTCACCTGTCATACCTAGCACCCCTTCACTTGTGGCCCTCATCATCCTGCCTGTTACTTAATGTAGATCAGTCCTCCCTGGCTGGTCTGGAAGCCGTGATAGAGCAGGGACTGGATCTCTTTGTTACCAGCTGGGACTTGAACCTAGCCCCGGCACAGTGCCTGCCTAGCTCATAATAGGTACTTTTAAAATTCTGGATGGATGGGTGGGCGGGTAGATGCATGGATGGATGGATGGATGGGTGGATGCATGGATGGATGCATGGATGGATGGATGGATGGATGGATGGATGGATGGATGGATGGATGGATGCATGGATGGATGGATGCATGGATGGATGGATGCATGGATGGATGGATGCATGGATGGATAGATGGTCATACAACCTCTTTAAGCCTATATTCTCCTCTGCAAAAGAGAGAAAATGGTGCCAACCTCCCAGGGGTGTTGTAAGAATTAAATAAGATGATGTGGCTAAAGCTCCTAGAATACTGCGTGGCATTCAAAAAAATATATTTATTGAAGGAATAATGATGACTATTTAAGCACAAGTATAAAGACACTCTTGATAGATAACCCCTGAAAAATGAATTTTGCATACCCTCTGCCAGGGTGCTTAAAAAAGGAGGGAGCCTGGGACACAATGGTTAGAAATAAAATGCAGTGTTGACCATTAAGACAGTCAGACCTTGGTTGGGAAATCTTACAAGTCCTTAAGAATGTGGAAGAACAGAGCTAAGCACTTACTCTGAGCACTTTACATACATTAATTCATTTAACCCCTACATTGACCTTATGTGGTAGGCATTGTTATTATCCCCATCTCCCAATATTGGGAAACTGAGGCACAGAGCAGTTAAGTAAGTTGCTCAAGGTCATACAGCCAGGATGTGGTCTGACTTCCAAGGCCACTCTCTTAACCACTTGAGAAGCTCACAGTGGAGGAGACAGAGCTAGCTGTACAGCTTGGTAGCAATTACCAAAGGCAAGGATTGTATCTGATGTCTTTCTGTCCCCAGCAAGGTACCTGCCACGTAGCAGGTCTCAAATAGTGTCTATGGAATTAATTTATGAACAAACAAATGAATGAGTGAACCTGCACACCACCAACCCTTGGAGCAGTGTGGCAGGCTCTGTTAATAGTATTAGTAGACAGAGGGCAGGGGGTTAGTGCCTAAATCATCTAAGATGACTGTGTCATATCTAAGTGATTGTCATGGTCAGTTTTAAAGTTCACTTTGCTGTCCATTCCTATCTGTCTATACCTGTAAATGAACTTGTCGGTTATTCCCCTGATCTTAACCAGAGCCTCTTGCTGTTATTTCAGTCCTCGTAGAGCAGGAAAGAACCGGGGTGGCAGTGAGAATGAGACCATGCTCAACTCAAAGCCAGAGGTGGAGGTCTTGGCTCTCTCCTGCCACCAACATCCAAGTGTCCCTCAGGCAGTCACTTCCCTCTCTGAACCTTGCTTTCCTCATTGTCATGAGGGGAATAATAATAACACCCCCATCGCAGGGTGCCATGAGGCACACCTGTGGCCATGCTCGGGAAACAAGAGCAAGAGGTGTAGTTGTTCTGGAAATTTGTGATTTACAGGTTGGTCTCAGGAACAGATGTGTCGGTCTTGAAAGTGGGAGCAGTAAGGAGTCATAGGAGATATAATGGCAGCCTGATGCCCTGTTCACCTTAAGGTCACTCCTCCCCTACCTGGGAGGAAGTCCTCGTGTCTCTGGGAGGGATCCTGTTTTAATGCACGCAGGGTCCAGACCATGTAACATTTGATTCCCTGGAGAAGACATGTGCTTGGCATCTCCCAGCATGAGCTGAGTGCAGAGGCAGCAACATGTGGCTGGAGGCAGAGGGCAGACAGCAGGAGCTGGGCAAGAGCTGAGACCTCGAGCAGGGGTCCTTGGGCCAGCCTGGGGAGCCACATGCCTGGGGTTGTGTGAGGGCCAACAGGAGGACCCCAAAAACAGAGCAGGGGGCTGCCTGGAGCAGCTTTCTTTCCTTTGACTTTTCCGCCAAGTTGCAGCATGGCTACAGGCTCCACACGGCTTGGAGGGGAGGCTCTGCCAGCCCCTGGGCACCCATCCCAGCAGCCTAATTACCAGCTCTTGGTGGGCAGTCAGCTCACTGATTGAGTCCTTGGGGAGAAGGCACTGCTGAAATCATGAAATACCTGGAAGGAAACACTATTATTCTTTCTCAGAAGCTGAACATGGCATCTTCACCTCTCACTCCTCACATTCGTGTGAGTTGTTACTATGGGCAGAAGAAGCTGCTCAGGGGCCCTCATTAAATCCAACCACAGTCACTGCCCTGTCTGTCCACCGTCATTTCTGCCTGGACCATGGCACTTGCCCGCTCAGTTGACAGAGGGACCTGTTCAAATCTCAGGTTGTTTCACGACCCTGCCCTTCAGTGGTTTCCCATTGACTCGGAGTTGATCTGCATGTCCTTTCTGTGCTCACGAGGCCTGGCCCAGATTCTTTCCTCCTTGCTCTGCTCTGTCTCCCTCTCTCCTGCCCCTGTTCACGCCTCTCTAGCCACTCAGGCCTCTTTGCCGCTCCTCAAACACTCTGGGCTTATTTATTCCCCCTGAGGAAGGACTGTTTCCTCTGCCTAGAATCCTTTTTCCCATGTTCTCACTGCAACCAGTTTCTTCTTGTCCTTCAAGTCTCAGCTCACATGCCACCTCCTCAGAGAAGCCCTCCCTGACCACTCCAGCTAGAGTAGTCCCCTAACCAGCAACCCCTTCACTTGATAATAGGCTCTACAATTAGGGAACTGGCTTGTCTTATTTACTGCTATGTCTCCAGCAGCTAGAACAGGACCTGGCACATAGTAGGGCTTTATGTTTATTGAGTGAATGATCCCTATCAGGAGAAATGGGTAATACTAACAGCCATTTAATGAGCCCCTGCAGGCACTTAGCATTGTCCAGCTATAACCTTATTTTGTCCTCACAGTATAAATCCCTTCAAGGGAGTGTCCCCATTTTACAGCTGAGGAAACTGAGGCCCCAGGAGTTCAAGCAACTGTCCCAAAGTCATGCAAAGAGCAGAGAACCAGGTCTGCTCTTACCTCTGTATTATTAAAACAGGTGTTATCATCCTTGTTTTACAGGCAAGAGAATGGAGACTCAAAGAGGTGTGTTCATGGGCCTACAGGCCTCAGCCAGGAAGAGCTTGGCTAGGATTTGAACCTAGAGTGCTGCTTTTCTGTAGGGACAGGCTGGCAGGAAACCCAGATAGCCGGGAGGCTGGCCTAGCCAGGCAGCTGTCTGAAGTACAAGGCATTTTAGGGGTGGGCAGGAGGCTGTCCAGCTTGGCAGCACGGTCCAGGGCACAGAAAGAGGAGACCATAGTAAGAATAACATCTCACATTTACTGGGCACTTATTGCATATTTGGTGGTGTTCTAAGTGCTTCATATCCATCTTCTGAAGAATCTTAGGAGGGCAATAGCATTATTATCCCCATTTTGCTGATGGCAGTTAAGGCATAGAGAGGTTATGTGATTTACTCAAGATCACCCAGCTAGGAAGTGGTGGAGCTGGGTTAAGCCCAAGCACTAACCATTGCACTGTACTGCCTCTCTAAAGAGACAATGGGCCAGGCCTCCAGAGTTCTCAGGTTTAGAAAAGGACTCTGAGTCCAGCAGAGTAAAGAAAGCCTGTAGGCTGACACCACAGAAATCTGATCCTCAGGACCCTAATTGATCCCAGCCCCTTGGGGGCTCTCTGTCTGGTCAGATCTAGAGGCCGGGTCCCACCATGGCTGAAGGCCTTTGGCATCTCGAGACCCTACAAGGTGCTTGGACCTTGGAGCCAAGCAGCAGGGTTGGATCCCAGCTCTGCTACTCATGGACTGTATGCTCTCAGCTTGGCCACTCATCCACTTTGAGCCTTAGTTTCTTCAGCTGTAGAACCGGACCTGTAGTTCACCAGGATGCTCTCTTGAGAAGCAGGGAGGTGACAGAGCTGAGTGACGCCCTCACCCAGCCTGGAGCCCCACCCCTTACATGATAAACGAGCAGCAAATGACAGAAAGCACATGGCCTCCATCTCAAATCCCAGCTCTGCCACTCGCTGAGTTGGTGATGTTGGGCAAGTGACTTACCTCTTGGTGCCTGTATCCCCTGTAAATGAGGATAATTATAGTGTAATTTGAGATTATAGGAATTAATCCACATAAGGCACTTAAAACAGTGCCTAGCCCAGAGTAAGCTCTAGGTGTGAGCTGTTATTTATCAGAAAATCACAAATGTTAGAATATTGGTTCTGGCCTCTCTTGTAACCAGGGAGACTCTCAAACAGGGTTGCAGTGAGGTCAGAGAAAGTAAGCTAGGAAGCTGTGCTCTCAGGCCCTCACTTGGTGACAGCATGGGCTTTCTCTGCAGGCAGCCCTTCACCAGAAGTTGCCTCCCCACTCTTCAGCTTCAGTTTTCTCAAGGATTAGAGTCCTTCCTTTTGGGTGCTAGAGCTAAGTGCTTGTTAAGTTTATGAGCTTTCAGAGCCACTTTTAGTGACAACCAGGCCTCCCCATTTTTATAAGGACTGAGATAAGAGAAGAGTTTATGAGATTAGAGCTTTGTCGTCATCCTCTGCTTTCATGTCTGTCTCTCTCTCTCTCTCTCTGTGTTTCCTTCTCGTTTATAAAACCAAAACACAAGCTGGGAACAGCAGCCCAGACCCCATAAACACACTGTTCAAATAAAGAAGACATTTAGGAGCAGGATGACGTGCCATTTAAAGGTGACAGCTCTAAAGTGACCGTGTCTGGGAAATTTGTCATCAAGTATCCTGGCTGTTGGCCGAAGACTCCTTGTTCTGCAAATCTTGCTGTTGGCTCAGAATTTTCAACTTTTGACCCTTTAAAATTGAGAAGGTATGGGGTTTTTATAAGATTTTGGATAGGGGTGTTTTTAAAATAAATTTTTAAGAAGTCACCTATCCCTGGGAAAGTTTCAGATCAATTAGATTAAAAAGAGCCCTGCAGAGGAGCCGAGGACCCCCAGGTCTCTGCTCTGCCATTCTTGGGACTTTATGACCCAAGAACATTCCAGTCTAGGGACTGAGCAGGCTTCTTCCTGATTCTCTGTGGGTTTACAAACCGTGATGCCATTGGCAGAGCTACCTGATCTGCGGGAAGCAGGCACGAGGCATCGACAGACCCATTGTCCAGTGCTGGGCAGAAGGCCCATTACTGTCTACCCCGCCTGCCTGTCCAGCCTCATGTCCTGCACCCCCGCACTCACAGACTCGGGGCTTCAGCTTCCAGTCCTCAGCTCACTATGCGGTTTCACATCTCCACACCGTTGTCCAGGCTGCTCCCTCTGCCCAGCATGCCACTCCTTTCGTTCTTGTGCCTTCTCCTCTTTCTTGCAAGACAACTCAAGTGCTATCACCTCCACAGAACAGCAAAGGGAAGGCCTCCTCTTTGGGCTCCCAGGCCCAGCGCCTCCTCCCTTCATGCATCCCCTAGCACTGGTCACACTGTTTGGAATCTGCCTGTTTGCTCAGGCATCTTCTCTACCAGGCTGGGAGCCCATTGAGTGTTAGGTCCCTAGGCCCAGCCCAGGCACCAACCTGGAACAGGTTAAGGCCATAGAATACTTAATTCCCACCTTTGGTCTCAGGTATAGTGCTCCACTGCTCCCCTCCCAGCTCTGATACGAGCTGTGGCTGGGTAATTTATCTTCTCAAAACCTTAACTGTCTCTTCTGTAAATGGGAATATCTATAGTACCCACATTGACGGATTATTGTAAGAATTGTTGATAAAAACTAATACAATCTATGGCATTAACTCTAAATTTTCACTATCTGATGAGTCCTGTCAATAGACCCATTTTCCAGATGAGGAAACTGAGGCATGAAGAGACATTAGGTAACTTTCCCAAGGTTAGTGGCAAAGCCAGGGTTCAAGGCTAGGTGGACCCTGAGTCCAGAGCCTGTGCCTCTATCCATCGTGATGCATGGCCCCCAATAACTTTCATGAAGCCTATAGCCTGGCACACAGTAGGTGCACAATAGATGGTGGCTCTTGTGGTTAATAGCTCAGTTCATTTTTAATGGTAGAAGAGATGGTACTGGTCACACAGGATGAAAGGTTCAAGAGCTGGAGGAGGCAGCTATCTGGGAAAAACAAAAAGAGGAGACAAGCAGAGAGCTGAGGCTGGAAAGTGGGCCAGCCAAGGCCAGAGTAGGAGGCCTACAGCGTGAAGAGGAGAGGGGCTGCTGAGAGGCAAGGGCTGAGGGCACAGAGCTATGAAGCCATTTGAGCACTAGCACAGGACCACAACTGGCTTCCCTGCTCTTAGAGAATAAACCCCAAACTCCATCACCAAGCACACAAACCCATTGTGATCCTTTCTTTAGTTGTGTCCTACCTTTTCCTCCACATATCCTATGCTCCAGCCACCCTATCCTGCCCTTCACTCCTGCTTTGCACATACTGTTCGTCTGCCTGAAACATCCTGCATCTCTTCTGGCCCTAACAGATTCCTACTCATCCCTTAATACCCAGTTCAAATGGCCCCTCCCCTGGAAAGCCTTCTTTAATACCACTATCTGAGCATATTCTCTCTCCCCTTCTAGCAGTGGGCATCAAGGCCAAGGACTGTGTCTTAATCCTCTCTGTGCCTAGTGCCCAGCACAGACAGAGCTGGGCACATAGTCATTACTTAGAAAAGCCTCATTGGATTTTTCTATTGAGTAAGTCTGGCCTCAAATCCAGGGCAGACCCTAGTAAGACCATACATAGGATCTCAAATCCCCAGTGTACAGGAGGGCTAAAACATGGAGACAGAAGCTGAGTAAGATTTAGGAGAGAACTCATATTTTCCAGGGATCCAGATAAGACAATGCTCCAGGGCAAGTGAGGCTCCAGAAAATGCCTAGGAAATGCTGCCCGGGAGAGTCTGTACCTGAAAGCCCGCTCCAAGCGTCTTCAGCACCACCCATAGATGGCTGCAGATGGAAAACAAGCTAGAAGCCCAAGATGTCCTGTCCACTGTCACTCATTAGACCTCCTTTAAATGTGGAGCTCAAAAGTAACCTTGCCTGAGCAGCAGGGAGGATGCTGGGCTGTCATTCTACTTCTACTCTGACAGTCTAAGACCACATTGGCTTTTTCAGCAGCTTTTGGCTTGTGGTCAACTCAAACCCCCAGATCTTTTTCACTGGGATGGCTGCCAAAGCCACATCTTGTGCATTTGATTTATGGCTTGGGTTAACTGAGGCCTACGCCTGCTCCCCAGAAGCCAACAGTAGGAGGGCAATGGTTTCTGTACCCCTAGGAAGGAGAGTGATCGCAGGCCCCCCAAGCCTCAGTGTGAATGTGGGCAAGCTCCCCCCTCTCTCTGTTTGTGTTTCCTAATCCCTTCTCCTTGAGGCGCCAAATGCCGGGAACTCCTGAGTGGGATTTTCATTAGCATTCAAGTCACAGGCTACCAGAGCTCGAGCAGACCAACCTTGCAGGTTGCTGGAGGGAGGCAATGGTTCAGGAAAGCACCCAGAAGGGCAAGGAGAGACAGGCAAGTATCGGAGGCCTAGGCTCCTGAGTTTGGTGTCTGTGTACCCCGGGGAAGGCACGTCATTGCTCCCAGTCTCAGGTTCTCATCTGCAGAGGAGGACCTCATGGCATTGTTAGGAAAAAGGTGGGCACAGTAATATCTATCCTGGGTCACAGACAGCTAAATCCAAGCAAATGGGCATCAGGTTCCTGGTAATGACTCCATTACACTGAGGAGGAAGTGAGGCACTGAGCTTGTACCACCTTTGCAAATAAATATTGCTCCCACTTGGCCATTCTTCTCCCCAAGGACTGCCTTTTAAATGCCATCCTTCAGAAAGGCCTTTCCTGATCACACTCCCTAGAGTAACCCTTGTGTCCTGCCTCAGCCCATGCCTCTCTCCTTCGTGGCCATCACAACTTGTGTCTGGTATTTGTATTTGTCTGTTGCTTCTTTCCCTCTGTCACTCTCACTAGACCCTCAGCTCCAAAAGGGCAGAGACTACGTCTTCTTCGTTCACTGTTGTCCCCCCGTCCCCAAACCCCCAGCACAGAGTCGAGACTTGACAGTGTGTTCAGAATGACATTTAGGGACTTTGAAACATTCCTTCAGACTTGGCTACAAATTCTAATTGTGTTCAGTGAGCTAGGGATCCATAGAGAAGCAAAAAGAGAAGTGTATTTATTTCCATCTGCCACACAAAAAGGCCACTTCCTCACCGTGGCCCTCTGTGTCCTCAGCTATAAAATGAGGTGTAAAGTGAGAGAATGAACAATTCTTTCTCTAAAGTCGATCTAGCTCTAAAAGACTCTAAGCACAGGAAGGGGGAGAAAATTGTATTGAATTGTATTGCCTGTTGGGTTGAAAAAAAAACGTCTGCCAGGAAATCTCTCTTGCTCTGTCACTTTATCCACTGGCCTGGAAAAAACTGCCCTGTGCAGGCCTGGGCCTGTGGAACCCACCCTGAAAAAGTCTCAGGCCGCCTCTTGCCCTGGGCTCGGGCAAAGGGGCCCCTGAAAGGTGTGTGGCAGCTGCTTCCCCGGGGGGTCCAGAGGTTTGTTGCCTTAACCGAGCTCACGGGCAGGTAAAAAATTCCAGACATGTTCTCTGCTGACAGCTAATTGTGTCCTTTATTAATGACCATGGCTTTCTTGGGGCAGGTGGGAGGAGGGAGGAGGCCAGTCTCAGCCCAGGGGGCTCCTTCAGGTGGAGCTGATGACCACATTTCTGGATCCCGTAGAAGGGGAAGTACAACATGAGGCGACCCTGAAAATGCACTCCCCAGCTGGAGAGGAGAGGGGGGCTTTCCCGGGTTCCGCAAGCCTCAGCAGGGGCAGCTGACGCCAACAAAATGAGGCAGGGATTTGGGAATCTGGTGGCCCAGGCCCTGGGTCCTAAATTAGCCTCTCAGAACATAGCCACCAAAGTACAGTAGATGGACCCAGAGGAGGGATATGGCCCATCGACAAGCTTGGACTTTGGACAAGTCCCACAGTCCCCAGCTCCATCCAGTCATCGCCCCCGTCACAGCCCAGAGACTGAGCCCTTCAGGCCCTTCCTCAATGACCCACTATACCACCTGTCAATACAGCAGCCAGATGTGTGGGGACTGGGCCTGGCCCTGCCAGATGTGTCAAGCTTTCCCAACACATCCGGCTTCCCCTCGGGCACATTGTGATTATTATTTAACACTTGCTTTTCCAGCATCTGTGAGGCCCAAGGATTACAGGCTGGGAGGCCCCGGTGTGCGGACCACTTTAAGGTCTTGGGGCCTGGAGCCCACAGCTCGTCAAAGGGCCTGTCCCTCCCGGACCCAGTGAGGACCTTTACAAGACCTGTTGCAGTGATAGCCTCAAGCTGGAGGGAGGACTTTTGTAGCACTCTGTCTGTTCCCCGTTTTCTCACTAGGATCCCATGTTAGCCTGGGAGGAAGGTAGGATGTGCAGCATTAACCTCAATTATAGATGAAAGATGTGAGGCTCAGAGAGGGACAGAGTGAAGAGGCAGCTGAACTAGGACTTGAACCGGATGGAGGAAATAGCATATGCAAAGACCCTGAGGCTAGAGGAGGCCTGATGGGCTCCAGGACATCCAGGAGGCCAGTGTGGCTGAAATGGAGTGGACGAAAGGGAGGGTCGTAGAAGGTAAGTTCAGAGAGGTAAAGAAGATACAGTTACATCCAGAAGAATAGAATACTTAAGGATCAGTTTAACTAGAGAGGTAAAGAGGGCTTTGTAGGCTATTAACTTTTAGTCCAAGTGAGGTGGGAACTATTGAAGGGCTTTGACAGAGGAGCAGCACACAGCTGATTCCTGTTCTGCAGGATAGGATCCCTCTGGCTGATATGTTGAGAGCAGACTGCAGCCAGAGGAAAGTGGGCAGGTGGGAGGGCGAGGGTGAAAGCCAGGAAACCAGTCGAAAGGTTCCTGCAGTGATCTGACAGCTACCATCCCTCTGCCCCGTTTTTTCCCTTTCAATCTGGGCACTGAGACTCCTGGACTGCAGCCCCGGCTCCATCAGCCACTAACTTGCTGTGCGACCTTAGGAAAGTCACCGTGTCTGGGTCCTGTATTCTACAGTCATAAAATGAGTAGCTTGAATCAGAAGGTCATGAACGTTCACCTGACTTGCAGTGACCCAGACCCCACCTGCCTCCAGCTGCATCTCCCGCCTCTCTCAGCCTCGAACTTCATGCTTCAGTGACTCTGAACTATTTGTAGCTCCCCACGTGCACCTCTGTGTCTTTGCGTGGGCTGTCCCCTCTGCCTGCAACACCCTCTCCCATCAGCCACCCTACACATGGAGAGCCTGTGTTCCTCAGTAGGTCTCACACATTTCCTACTCCCAGGGTCACAGCGAGGGTGCGATAAGATTGTAAAGCACCCCCCTTCCTCAGCACTCCAGGGCACTTTGACAAGCCAGACTGATCTTTAAGGAACAACAGAATGAAGTAGATATGAACTCTGAGCTGGCTTCAAATCCCAGCCACATCTCAAGTTGGCTGATATTTTTGAGCCTGTATGTTCTCTCCTATAAAATAGAGACAATTGTATTTCCTTCTCTCAGTTTCTAGGTGAGGATGAAGTAAGATTACAAAGCACCTACCCAGTGCCCGGCTCATGGTAACTGTCTGGGGTCTGTGAGGCCAGATTCTAACTGCAGAGAAAGGGCTGTTGAATGAACACAGAGGGTCGCCCCAGACAGTGTGGCCTCAGATCCTTGGAATGGGCCTGCCCAAGACCCCAGGACAACCTCCCTGCAGCCCCATGGCCCAAGGGGATTCCTGTCCACCCCTCCTGTCACCAGCCCCTCCCTCCGCTCACCTCCTCCATCAAGACCTGGTCAAAGCTGCCTGCTGCAGCCACACAGCACTTGGAAATGTCCTTAATTGCTTCACCAGAGTGGGGAGTCACCCTGCAGGCAGATAATTAAAAAGTTCAGAGCTTGATTAATTGGGAGGAAATTGGAGGAATGGGGCTGCCTGCTGGGCGGGCGGGAGCTCTCAGCCCCTATTACGTGGGGATGGCGTGAAGGGAGGCAGGCCAGAGCCCGGACTGGGGGTCTAACAGAGAATCCTGGGGCCAGAAAGGTCTGACATGAAACACCCCTCACCCGCCTTTGCAGGTTGTGGGGTTCAGGGTCTGGCTCCTCCGGGAGACTGTGAGCTCCACAACCCCCACACACAGACAAACAGATACAACTGGGGAGAGGTGGCGAGACACAGTGGTCACTGACAGTTCTGCTTACTCAAGCCTCAGGGCCAAGACCTACAGGCCTTCTCTGTGCCAGGCTCTGTGCCAGGCAGTGAACAGGGCAGGCGCAGTAGCTGCCCTCATGGAGCTCACAGTTGGGCAGGTGGGAAGGTGGGAGGTAGAGAGACATATGTTAACAAAATGCCAAGAAGGATGAAGGTAGGATGCCTTGAGAGCCTATTCCTGGGGGCACGGGAAGGAACTCTGGGGGCTCTGACATGGTCTGGGGGGCTCCAGAGGCCTAGAACAAAATCTCCAGTACACACACAAGCTGAGTGACCTTAAGCACAAGATTCAACCTTTCTGAACCTCAGTCAGTCACAAACACCTGTCATCACCTGTCAGCTGAACACTGCGGTTAAGAGGTGCCGGACATGGCGGGTACCTGCTGTCACCAGGCTCCCAGTCTGCTGCAAGAGGCCTACAGTTGCAACCAGATAATCTTGCAGTGGCAGAGGTGAAGTGCCAGTACTTTAGGAGCACAGGAGAGAGGCCCCAAACTCAGCCTGGGAGGTGCGGGTTGGGGTGGACCTAGGAGAAGGGCCGAAAGGTGATTTGAACTGGAGCTGAGATTTTAATGATGAAAAGGAGTTAGCCAGGCTGGAGCTGGGAGGTGTATATCAGGCAGAGGGAACTTCCTGAGCAAAGGCCCAGAGGTGAGACAGGGCACAGCTTGTGGGGAAGCTGGCAGCTGCCCATACGGTAGATCATGGAGGGGAGGCTCGAGCAGGCTGGACTCACCACAGGCACGAGAGCCACTGAAGGGTCTTGAGCAGGGGAAGGCTTGGCAGATGGCCAGTGTGGAGGCTGGCCTGGGGAGGTCCTGAGTTCCTCATGCAGGCAAAGAGGAGATGTGTTAACACAGTTGCTGCCACCGACTTCTGTAGTCCTGCCAGCTGCCGCAGGGATCCAGAGCCCGGGTCCCGGCAGGGCCAGGCTGGGGGAACCTGGGCATGTGGGGGTGGGGATGGAGGTGGAGCGGGATGACTGACCTCCCCTGGGTGGTCCCAGTAGGAGACTCTGATGTATTCCTGGACTTAACCTGGCCAGGCAGGGCCCCCTTTCTCAGGGATGAGAGAGGGGAGGGAAGGGCAGGGAAGGGTACCGTCATCAAGGTGGAACACTGAGGGCCTTGGAGGCAGATATGAGAAAGAACATGGACCGTGGGGCACAGGCTCCTCTCCTAAGTCTCTGAGTGACTTTGGATGAGGCACTTCCTTTTTGTGAGCCTCAGTTTCCTCATCTCTAAAATGGGGTGCACCTCCTACTGCACAGGGTGACAGTGATAACTGAAGGGAGAGGAAACTCCTCCTTCTATCCCAGGAGCTTGCCACCTGCCAGAGTAGCTTTGCCTATGGCACAGAGGATCGGGCACCCTGCCCAGTACAGTCCAGGGAGACTGACTCCATTGGCTCAACCAAAGCAGCAAAAGCAAGAAGCCTGCAAAATGCAAAAGGTACTTTGCATGAGGGAGATCCCCAAACCCCGCCCACTTAGCCACAAGAACAGCACAAGCCCCAGAAAACAAGCAAATCAGTTTTTCACAGTTCAAGGAGAACATAGGGCCCTGGGTTGGGTGCCTGAGCCTCCCCAGGAAGCCATAGAGATGGTCCCAGCTGAGCCTCAAATGAGCTCACAGAGCTTGCAAGGCAAGTAAGAGGCTGTAGAGGTAGCTGAGCCCAGGCCTTCCTGCTCTGGGCCCAACCTAAACCCAAAACTTCTTAGAGATATCAAAGCATGAAAGTGAACCTTCTGCCCTTCAAACCCAGAACCCACTCTCTGGCCCCTCTGCCCACAGTGGCCCGCGCTCAGGCCTGATTAAAGGAAAGCATCCCAGCCCCCTCTTACAGGCAGAGCCTGGACCTTTTGTCTCGGTGTCCCAGTGCCTGGCACAACAGGGGCTTAATAAATGTCTATTAAGTAAATTCATTACTCACCATCTCCTCCACTGGACCTGCAGTCCTGAGGGCAGGGACTGTGTCTTCGCCTCTGTATCCCCAGGGCTTAGTGCCTAGTACGTCATGGGCCAAGAATGAATGACAACAACCACGGCAAACATGTATAGCACTTAATGTGAACCAGGCAGGCACTGTTGCAAGTGCTTTCTCTATATGACCTCATGTCATCTTTCCAACAAATGTCAGGTCAGTGTTATCATTCTCTCCATGTACACATAAGGAAACTGAGGCTCAAAGTTAGGTGTCTTGCCCATGGTCACACTGTTAGCAAGAGACAGGCCTGGCATTCAATCAGTCTTGGCAGTTGGCTCCACAGTCCATGCCCAGGTTTAATGTCATCAGATCTCCTGCTCAGGTTCTTAGGAGCCAGAGCTAAATTGTGCTGAGCCTGCCTTTGCCCAGAACCACAGATAGAGCCCTCTGCTCGAAGGGACCCCCAGAAGGCAGAGACTCTCCTTCCCTGCCCTCGAAGCCTGGCACACGGGGCTAGCCCAAGCACTTGACACCAGTGTGGCGACAGTTGTTGTGAGGAGCAAACTGGAGTCTCTGGGAGGAGAGCGGGGGAGCAGAGCAGCAGGCCAACCAGGGAGGCTTTGAGGATCACCCCGTGCCAATTAGCAGCCCCACCATGCCAGGCCCAGATGGAGCCCTGACTCGGCCTAACTTGGGCTCACTCGGTCAATTATCACCTATCCCTGGAGCCCAGGGGCCAGGCAGGGAGAAAATCTGTTTCTCTGTAATCCTCCTCGCCCTCCCCGGCCAGCTGCCATCCCTGCCTTGGGCTGCCTGGCCAAGGGCTCTGGGCGTCTGCAGAAGGCGGATGCTAGTCGGCTTCTTTGGCCCCCAAGACTTGTGTTGGGGGGCCTAGGCTATGTCTCTCCCTTGCTGAGTGACCCCCATCAAGCCCAGTCTCCTCAGGAGGCCTGATGATATCATCTCCAGTCCTGACATTCAGCCACTCAATAATTTCTGCATCCAGCAGTACCTGGGCACAAGGCCTTTGGAACCACAGAGACTTGGAGTCAAACTTCAGTTCTACCATTTAGAAGCTATGTGACCTTGGCACGGTCACTTGACCCCCTCTGTGCCTGTTTCCTCATCTGTAAAATGGAGGTGATGGTGGTACCTACTTCAGTCGATGGCTATGTTGTTTTAGCATAAGAATCCATGTAAATAAATCACTTGCACTGGACCCAACACCCAGAATGCACATGATGATAAATGGAAATTATTATTTTTTTTACATGCTGGATGAGTAATCACAGCTAACATTTACATAGCACTTGCTGTGTGTTCTAAGTACTTTGTGTATATGAACTTATCAAACCCACAGCACCTGCACTCAAGTTGCTCATTGTCCAGTTGGGGAGACAGACCTATCTTTATTTAGAAAACTGAATGAACTGAGCACCTACGATGTGCCACACCCTGTTTTAAGTGCTGGGTATGTAGAGATTAAAGACCCAGTTCCTACCCCAACCAGGATTCACCAACCAGTGAGCAGAACACAAAGAAGTCACATATGGTTTAGGGGTTAGGTCCAGGGGTGGTCTGGAGCTAGTTTGTGCCAGTTTGTTTTATAAGAGCCAGCTGTGGGCAGTTTTTCCCAACTCAGTGTTCAGTTATCTCAAATTCATAGCTAAAAATTTGCACTGGTGGGAGCATTTACACCACAGAAATCAGCAAACACAACAAATCAGAGCTCCCCAAGCCCTCGTCAGCCATTTGCTAGCACACAACTGCCTGTGGAACATGTGTCTGGTGTGCTACAGTGGAGGTCTGAATTGTCTGCTATAAAGAGTGGAGGGCAGGTCTCCCAGAGGCAGACATGTCACATTCACCAACCCCAGGGGACAGGATGCTAGGGGAGAAGGTTCATTTAGGCAGAGGGCATCTAGGGAACTGCAAACAGATGAGAGAAGCGACAGATGGGGATAGGATGCAGGGCTTCCAGTTTGAAAATCAGGATGAGTAGGTCATCCCAATGGACAGGTCCCTGGGAAGACCCATGGGGAGAACAAACGAGAAGTGGAAGAGGATCTGAGCATCCATGCAGCCTGATGAAATTAAGATGATAATGGTGGTACCAAACCTGGCATTTACTTGCTACATATTTTCTCACTCACCTTCTCATCTGATTCTCATAACATCCTGTAAGGGGCATATTCATTCATTCAACAAATATATATTGAGTACCTGCTATATTCCCACCACTCTGCCAGGAGCTAGAGAACCAATGACCCCAAACAAACCTGGCTCTCCTTGCCTTCTCCAGCTCCTTCCAGGGCAGGAAAAGACAAACAGCACACAAGTTTATAAACTGTTTCTAATATAAAGTTGACCCTTGAACTCTATATGGAGACTTAAGGAAGACCTCCTGGAAGAGGTGACACTTGGGCCGAGTCTTAAAGGGGTGTAGGAGTTCACCTGAAGACAAAGGGAAGGCATTCCAGGTTATGAGGACAGGATGGACAAAGGCCAGAGGTACAGATGGGGGGCTGGGAATGGGCACCATATGCAGTTGACCGTGTGGACCATCAGGCACCAGGCTTGGGGTAATAGGCACTGAGAGACAAGCACACGCCAGCCCCAGGGGCCCTGAGGAGTGTGGGAAGCTGTTGTGGACTTTTTTTTAAACAGCAGTTGTATTGTGATATAATTTGCATACCATACAATTCATCTGTGTAAACTGTACAATTCAGTGATTTTTAGTATAATCAAAGAACTGTGCAACCATTACCACAACCAATTTTAGAATGTTTTCATCACCTCAGAAAGAAACTCATTAGTGTCACTTCCCACTCTCTGCTCTCCTTAGCCATTGACAACTACTATCTACTTTCTGTCTCTATTCTGGATATTTTCATATAAAAGGAAGCAGACACTATGTGGCCTTTAGTGACCACCTTTTTTCACTAAGCACAGTATTTTCAAGGTTCATCCATATTGTAGCATGTATCAGTCTTTAATTCTTTTTTACGGCTCAGTAATATTCCATTGTGTGCCACTGTGGATTTTCAAGTGACATAGAGAAGTTTGCACTTTGGAAAGCTGGCTCTGGGGAGTGGGCAGGACTGCCGGTGGCTAGGAAAGGCTAAGAAGTGGGTGGGAGGAGCTCTCTGGAGCCATAGGGGTGGAAGGGCAGCAACTAAAGTCAGGACAGGGCACTGCTAAGGAGGGAAGACCTGGAAATTGGCTACAGGAGGTGAATGGAGAGAGGAGGCATGACAGAAGAGAGGTTTTATGGAGCACAGAGCCAACAGATACAGAAATCACAAAATGCCCAGTAGGAAGGCTGAGGGGCGGCCAGGCAGCCCACCTAATGAGGGAAGGCTTCTGGAGGAGGCAGCCTGGGGATCGTGAGAGGGAGCCAGGACACGGAGATGGGAGAGGACAGCCGGGAAGGCGGTCCAGATGGAGGGGCTGGCACAGTATGGAGGGGAAAGTGGGCAGCCACCCACCAGCCAGGCCCAGGGGATCGCCAGCAGATGGAAGAGGCATGCTAGGTTGGGCAGGCTCTCACCCAAGGGGGAGCCAGGAGGATCCTGGTCTTAGAGCCAAAACTCTCTGGCATCTATCAGGATGGCCCTAGACCCTCACAGGAGACCTGTGTCCCATTCCACAGCAAAGGAAACTGAAGCTCAGAGAGGTCAACTGCTCAGCTAGAACCAGGGCTGCAGCCTGCGAATGACTGGACAGTGCCAAGACAATGGGGCTGCCCTTTCATTCAGCCAGCAGGGAAAAAAGGAAGGCAAGAGGGAGGGCAGGAGGACTCAGGGGCCCCAGAGCCAGCATGGCAAAGTGGAGAGAGCCCTGGATAGGTGCCTATAGCAGGGTCTGCCAATCCCTGTTCAGTATTCATGGGCCATTGACACAAAGCAAATACCTGAAAGGTGGTGTAGTGTAGTGGCTGAGGACGTGGCCTCTGTGCTTTTCTTTCCTCATCTGAAAATGAGGGTGATAATATCACCTCTGTCATAGGGTTGGGTGAGGCTTTGGATGAGTTACTGCGTGTTAAGTCCTAAATATTTAATAAATGTCAGCCATTTCCTGTTTATGCTCTAGAGCACTGTCTCCTCATCTGTACAATGGAGGCCCTAGTAACTCCCCAGAGGCACTCCTTGCCATCCTCACTGGTGTCACTCTCCAGCCTGGTCAGTTGTGTCAATGTCCTGTCTTCCCCCTCACCTGGCAGCTCCTCAAGGACTAAGCTGGAGCTGTTTCTCCTCCAAGTTCTTCACAGTGCCTGGTTAGGGTGGCATCAGCCAGGGTGGTTGTTGATTAGGGCGTTTGCCACCTTCTGGAAGCTCCTTCCAGAGCCAGGCAAAGTAGGGCCCCAGGGGTAGGGATGATATTTTCTAGCATCCCAGGTGTATGTGTCCTCAGCTTATTTACTGAGCACTTACTTTATCCAGCAAGCCCTGGGATTGTAATTGCAACCCCTGCCCCCAAACCTGGGCCATCACTACTCATTGATTGCAGTCCTCATAGCTACATTATGGGGCACGTGCTCTTAGGTTGAGCTACTTGTCTGTGGTCACCCAGCAGATTGGTATTTGAGCCAAATAGTTTAATAATGCCAGGAATTGTCCTAGGCATCTGTGCCTAAATTAACCAACGTCATCCTCACGAGACTCTAGGAGGTAGATCTATTGTCCCCATTTTACAAATGAGGAAACGGCTTAAGTGACTTGCCTGAGGTCACACTGTTGGCACAGGTGGAGCTGGGATTTGCCAGGCTGCCTGCATGCTAACCTCTGTTCTTTGCTGCCTTTCTACTTGCATGATCTCCAAAGCCCAAGCTCTTCCACTTAAGCAGGCAGCTTCAAGAAGTATTTATGGAACATTCACTGAGTGCCAGGTTCTGTGCTAGACACAGGGGAAGGAGCTGTGAATCAGATATGGCTCTAATCCTGGGGGAGCCGAGAGCATGGCTAGGAGACCCCTTGATGAATAATTATGCAGAGGAAGAAAGCACTCTGAACTCAAGCACCAAGGAGGGCATTGTCTCTGAGGCTAGAGCTGGTTGAGGGGTTGGGGAAGAGTGATTTGCTAAGACTTGGACTCGGAAGATAAGCTTGAAGACTGGGGCTAGACAAACAATTGGGGCAATTATGTTAGCCATTTCTATATAAGGAAAGTGATGCTCAGAAACTCGGGGTTGCTTGCCAAAGGTCACACAGTACTTCTAGCATGGAATGCGATCCAGGTAAGAGCCCCCAGCCTGTGGACAGTTTGGTCACATTTCATCACAAGGAGGAACTTGCCCCTTACGAAGGTCTTCCCTGTCCATCTTCTCACTTATGCCTTGCCTGATCCCCCACCCACCCTCAAGGCACCAGAGCACAGCTGGGATTATGAATCCCAGTAAGTGGAAGAAGAAACAGGCCAGGAAAGGGATAGGGCCTACAGCCCAGGCATCCTGATTCCTAGCCCGGGGCGAAAAGGAAGGGTGGGGGGATTGGCACTCAGGCCCACACAGGAGTGGCCACCTCTTGTGGAACCTAATCCCTGAGCTGCAGGGCCTGAACCCAAGTCCTGAGCATATCCCAGAGCAGGGAAGAAGGCCAAAGCCCCTGGGAGATAGATCCCAGATGGCCGAATGCCCACGAAGTATAAACACTGCCCTCCTCAGGCTTTCCCTGGTACTTCAGGCCGCCTTTATTTTAAACTGATCCAACATCTACTATAGTTAACAGCAACTATTCATTGGGCACCTCTACTGTGCAAGGCGTCATGTCATTGCCTTTATACTTATGCTAAATGCTCACAATGGCCCTCAGAAATGAGTCTCACAATCATAACTTTACAAATACAGAACTGGGTCTCAGAATGGTTAAGCCACTTGTCTAGGGGCACACAACTAGTAAAAGGTCAAGCTGAGAGACTCAAAGCCATGTCTCTCTGCTTCCAAAGCCAGCATTCTTCCCTTCTCTACCATATTACCTCTCTACATGTTCTGCTATGCTGGGACTTTGATACTATAATATAATTATCTCAATCATCTGAGACTCAGGAATCTAGTTATAGGAATCAGGCCTCAGCCAGCCATTAGTGAGCAGCCATTAGAATCGTTAGACTAAGTCAAGATAGATCCTAGAAGCTGTGGCCAGCCAACCTGGAATAGGTGAGAAGGAATTGCCAGGGACCCCAGCTGAATGCACAGACGGCTTCAGAGACAAGAGAACAGGTAGCCTGGAACTTTCTTGACACAGAACTGCCATGCTGAAAACTGGTGACCCCCAAGAACTTCAGGAGATGGGGTTTCCTAGCAATGACAACATGTGGCCCCTCCATGACACTGCATGTCCCCTCCATGAGACTGCATAGTCCTCGCTGAATCCTCATCTGTTTTCCCCAGTGACTCTCCTTGTCTTCTCTCCCAGGTTGCCCATCTGGAACCTTCAAGGCCAACCAAGGGGATGAGGCCTGCACCCACTGTCCTATCAATAGCCGGACCACTTCCGAAGGGGCCACCAACTGCGTCTGCCGCAGTGGCTACTACCGAGCAGACCTGGACCCTCTGGACATGCCCTGCACAAGTACGTCCAGGGCCCCTTGAGGTGACCGAGTTGTCACCTGCAGAAAAGCCCAGAGTGAGGGTTGGACGGCTATCTGGCTGTAGCCAGCCTTTCCTGAGCGAGGAGCAGCCAGTTACCTGGTGGGAGGGGAAATGGAAAACTGGCTGGAAAAGGTGGCCTGGGGTAGATGTGCTACCAACAAGCAGGTACCACAGAGCTGGCATCTGGCTCCTTACCCCCTGCTGCTAAGTCACATGGAGGATAAAGTCAAGGTCTTGATTTACAAAGGGACAGAGAAGGAGAGGCTTGGCAGAAGAAGAACCAACACAGGTGGTGTCTGTGACAGAAAAAGGCTGCCCAGCGTACTAACCTGGCAGCGGCTGCTTGTATCACAGGCCAAGGTTCTCTAAGAAAGGGGTGACTACAAGGGCAATGATATAATCCTTATATCAGGAATGGCATTCAGCTGCAAGTAACAGAGAGCCAACCCCAGTGGCTTAAACCATAAGAATTTATTCTCACATAATAGAATGTCAAAGATAAGCAGTCCTGGGATAGTATGCTAAATCCATGAAGTTCTCTGGAACCTGGCTCTTTCTTTCTGCTCTGCCATCCATACATAGTACATGATTCCTATCCTTCAGGTCACTTCATAGTCCAACATTGCTGCCGAAGCACCTGCCATCACACACATTCTAGAAAGAAAGGGATAAAGGGATGTTCTACAGCTGTCTCCTTTTAAAAAAAAAAAAAAAGGTCTTAACCAAAAATTTCTGTTGTAATCAGTGGCCAGCCCTTAATCGCAGAAAGCTGGGAAATATAGTCTATTAGCTGGACATATCGCCACCTGAATGAAATTGGGTTCTGCTAGAAGAAAGAAGGCAAAATAGATATTGGGTAGGTATAATCGCCAACACAAAAAGACTGTCTCTAGTCACAAACACGAAGGAGGTCAAAGTCCAGGAAGAAAGATTCAAACAGATGTGCAGCAGGATGAAAGTAATATTCTAGAAACATCTCTGGTGGGTGGAGAGGAGAAAGGATTTGGAGAAAGCCTTTTGGGAGGCGTGGGCTGGAGCCAGGGCTGGAGCATACCCCGCACAGCCCTCTCTAACTGACACTCCTCCCCCTCCCCAGCCATCCCCTCTGCACCCCAGTCCGTGATCTCCAGCGTCAACGAGACCTCGCTCATGCTAGAGTGGACCCCGCCCCGTGACTCAGGAGGCCGTGAGGATCTCGTCTACAACATCATCTGCAAGAGCTGCGGCTCAGGCCGGGGCGCCTGCACCCGCTGTGGGGACAACGTGCAGTACGCGCCCCGCCAGCTGGGCCTGACCGAGCCACGCATTTACATCAGTGACCTGCTGGCCCACACCCAATACACCTTCGAGATCCAAGCCGTGAATGGCGTCACCGACCAGAGCCCCTTCTCACCTCAGTTCGCCTCCGTGAACATCACCACCAACCAAGCAGGTAAGCACTTCAAAGGCGGGCTCCGGGAGGGCTCCGGGAGGCAGAGGAGCACGATGCTGTGCTAAACGGGCATCCTGGCGGCCCTCGTTAAAGACGCCCTTGCACCTATAGAGTGGTTTCCTCTTTTCAAAGGCCGTTTGTGTGATCTGACCACCTGGGAGTGTTACCTCTTCATTGTAGTGGTATTTATAATAATTGCTGTCACTTACTGAACATGTGTGACAGAAGGTAAAAGCGAAGCCCCTATAACAAAAAGACCCAGTGTTGGGCGGCTTGAAGAACACAGAAATGTGTTTCTGTCTCGTGTAGGAGGCCGGGGTGAGCAGTCCAGGTTAGTGGGGTAGCTCTGATCCATGTAGAGATTCAAGGGTCTGGGCTCCTTCTGACTTGTCTCACCACCCTCCATACACCTGGGCTACGTGGTTGAAGCAATGTTGCAGGCATGTCTGTGCTGTAGCCTGCAAGGGGAGTGAGGGAGAGAAGACCCAGGGAGTGATAATGTTTTAAGAAAGGTAGGCAGAAGTGGCACCCATCACCTCTGTGCACATTCCACTGGAAGGAACTTGGTCATGTGGTCTCACCAAGCCACAAAGGAGGCTGGGAGGTATAATCACTCCCAGCCTAAAGTAAACCTCTATCGCAGTGGAAGGTGGGGAGACAGACTTCAGAGCACGTCTAGCAGTCTCCACAGGTGCTTTCTTTGAACCTTCGGCCCACTCCAGTCTAACTCCGGTAAAACTCTTCTCCCTAAGCTCACCTTTGATAATCCTTTCTTAGATCCCATGTACGCCCTCCATCTTCTGCACTGCATTTTTCACAGCAAAAAAAGTTACCCAGCAGTGCAGCCTCACCGCCACCACCCATTCCCTCTCTAGTCTATTCCACTGAGACTTCTCTCTACCAAGAGCACTGTCCTCAGGGTCACCAGAAACCTCCCTGTGGTCAGGTCCAGGAGATACTTCCCAGCCTCACCCCCTAACCACGGGCCACATGAGATTTGCAAGGACCTTATGGTAGCTGGGGGCTGAGAACTCTGTGTTTGGCACTGTGAATGTGCCCCTCAGGTATTCACTCAAGAACCCTTGCCAAGCACCTGCTGTGAGTGTGATCTGGGCCCTGTCCAAGGAAGAGCCAAGGAAGGCCAGGCTCCAGCTTATCTTTCTGATGCAAAGTGGTGCCCACACAGGGAGTGCTCAGGGAATCCACAGGTGGAGGTCCAGGAAGGCTTCATGGAGGAGGCAGGATCTGACCTGCAGTTTAAGGGCCCAGTAGAATTTTGAAGGGAGTGATATAAAGAATGGAAGGGGGGAGGGGCATGCACATAGACATGGAAGGAGAGAGGCAACCAGCTCCACCTGGTTGAGGGGTGCTTTCCATATATGACCTCACTATATCCCCCTTGTCTCCTTGAGAAGGAGGCATCTGTGTCTCCATTTTACAGATGATGCTCAGAGAAGTCGCATCACAAAACCAGAAGTATAAGATACAGGAATTAACTAGGTCTAGTGGACTCCAGTGCTTGCGCAAAATTTAGGATAATGTCCAAGGAAACTTGAGTGTGACTCTCGATTTGATTGTGCATGTGAATGTATTTGTGAGAAAGTGTGGGTGTGTCGCATGTGTTGGGGTGATCATGTGTTTGTGATTGCATGTGAGCGTGGCATGTGGCTTCTTACTGATACATGCATTCATGAGGACGAGTGCGTCTGAATCTGAGGGGTTTGGAGGGAGATGCGTTTGAGCGTGAGTTTGTATATCTGAATGTGGCCTGTCTGTTTGTATCTGAGAAAGAGTGTGGTTTTGTTTGTGAATGTTTGCGGTGTTGCTGTGGCTGAGAGGGCATGTGTTTGAGCGTGTGCCTACAGTTCTTGTTGGGCTGTAGGTACATTTACGTCCCACTCACATTGGGGTCTGGATGAAGCTAACTCAAGGTGGGCAAACTGGGAGAGCCTCAAAAGCCAGCAGCTGTTGGCAAAGACACCCAACAGATTGTGAAGCCTCAGTTATGAGTCTCTCCAGCTTGACAAAGCCCTGAGGTACGGAAGCCCAGGCTCCCAATGGGAGTGGAGGGGAGGGAACTCTTTTCAACTGGGAGAAGCTAAAAATTCCCCAAAGCCCCTGGAGTTCTCTCCTTGGGTGTGGGGGCCTCCCCTGTATCCATTTGGGAGCCCTGAGGGTGGAAGTGTCTACTCAGGAAGCCTCAGCGTATTAGCAGCAAGGATGGAGTCTGGGCTGCTGGGATGAGCCCCTGCTGTCTGGAGCTGAAGGTTCCCAGAGAATAGAGATGGCGTAGAGTAGAAGTGAGGTGCTTCCCTAGAGGAGGGTCCCAGAGGAGCCCTTGGGATCGAAAGACAGAAGCAGTGAGAAACAAGCACCGGATTAGCAGCAAGGGGACCTGAGTTTGAATCCCAGCTTTGCCAATCAGTTGCCAGGCGACCTTGGCGTATTAGTCAGTTATTGCTGCCATAATGCTACATAACAAAACCACCCCAAAACTCAGTAGTTTATGACAATAAACATTTATTTTCTCACTCACTAGTCTGTGGGTCAGCTAGGGTTTAGCTAATCTGCACAGGCTGTCTGTGCCGGGCAGGACTCCAGAACGTGGGCTGCATTCAGTCTGTTCCATATGTCCCCTCCTTCTCCTTGGACCAGCAGCCACCCAAGCTTATTTCTCTCATGGCGAATGGTGGGAACACAAGTGTCCGGGCCAAGCCATGCCTCTGCTTATGGCATAGTAGCCCGCAGTAAATGAGCCCTGTAGAGTTACTTGGCAAAGGAGATGGGTGCATAATCCTGTAACGGAGAAGGAAAACTGAAATACTTGATTCAACCTATCCTACTCACAAAAAAATCACTTCCTGCCTCTGAGCCTCAAATTCTCCACCAAAACTACATGAGAGCTTTTCAGAACACAGGTTCTGGACCCCGCCACAGATCCACTGAACCAGAACCCTAGGAGTAAGCCCTGTAAATCTGCATTTTTTATCAAGTGGCTTGAGGTTTCCTATTATCAGACGAATTTGGAAAACTCAGGTCTAAGTGAATCTAAGCCCCTGTGAGCCCTCCAAGCCCTGAGGCTTTCTTGATCATAACCCCTCTCCCTCCTCTTCGTTCCAAGCCCCTCGACAAGCCCCACTCTTTCACAGACGCCCAGAGCCCATTCTGCACCCTCACCTCGTTATCCCCCTTTCCCAGATGAGGAAAGGGAGGCCCAGGGAAGTGGAGTCCTTTATGCTAAGTCTTGCTACAAAATGGCCTCAGCTAGGATTTAAACCCAAGACCATATGACTTCAGGTCTACACTGGAGAAGACACTGCTCCTGCCCTTGCGGATTTATGTCCTAGTTGAGCAGATGAGACACAGACAGAGTCTACATGCAAGATGGCATGAGTGAGGGCTCAAGGAGGGAACAGGGAGGTGAGCGAGATCACAGGCAGGAGAGAGAGATCATTTCCTCCTTGAAGAATGAGAGAAAGGCATGCTGTGGAAGACTTCCTGGAAGAGGAGGCATTTGAGCTTGGCCTTGAAGAATGGAGAGGCTTCTAACAAGCAGGGATGGAACCATGCAGGGAGGGAGGTGTCACAGGAAAGGAAGGTACAGAAGGCAGGCTGGAAGGAGAGTTCTTTCTGCTCCTCCCGAGCACCAGGCTCCTCTGCCACAGGATCTTTGCACAAACCTATGCCTGAAATACTTTCTCTCCACCCCCCTCACTTCCTTCAGGCCTTAGCTCATCTTCATTGACCTTCCTGACTTGGTCACATGCCTGTAGTACCATGGCCCCCAAGTTCCTGTGGTTGAGAGTTTGCCATTTGTCTTTGATCATTTCCTTCCTGTCTGTCTCCGTCACCATTACTCCTTGGTGATACACGGTGGATCTGCTCTTCCCCAGCCTGCTTTTCCCAACACCTAGACAGGGGCACTTCACAGGGAATGGTCAGTGAACATTTGCAGCAGGGCTCAGAGAAGCATGGAGTGTGGTGGGGTGTGGAGAAGTATGATCAGGCTGGAAAACAGGCTGGGGATTTGATTTCCAGACAAATACATTCAGCGGTCGGTTTAATCAGACCCTAAAATTCAGCATATAAATATCTAGCTCATTGCCTTAAAAGGAAAAAGTGTTTCTTTTGGGCAAGTGACTGGGCCTTTCTCACAGTCCCCTGGCATTCACCAGGGCCAGAGCTGTCTCCTAACTTCATAAAGCCATCATGCCACCTTTGAAACACACTCTGCCATTCCAGAATGCCGTATCTGTAAGTCCTCTCAGGACCCCCGGCGGGAGGAGGCCAGGCCGTGCTATGTATCTCCACTGGAGGGAGGAGGAAGCAGGCCTTGGGAGAGGTCAAGCACGTGCCCAGGCTCACTCAGCTGGGAAGGGGCAGACCCAGGATATGGTCTGGCCGTCCAGGGTCTGTGGCCCTCCACACAAACAAGACCAGAAAGGGACAGGAGGAGGACAGACAAGCCTCAGGGTGAGTGTCAGAGGAGAGCCTCTCTAAGAAGGTGGCATTTAAACTGAGATGCAAATAACAAGGTAGAGATAGCCATGCAGACCTAGGGTGGGTGCCGCACGTCAGCATTGTGGGGCTCATCCTCAAGGCTCCATCCAGTCCTTGGCCACCTGCCAAGACTGCATGGGACACGATTTCACCCCGGGCAAGCTCTGAGCAGCTGCACCTCTGCCCGGTTCCAAAGCAGGTGGGAATGGGCAGGAAAGGTCTGGGCTTTGGCATCAAGCCAACCAACCTGGCTTTGCATCAAGCCTAGCTGCTCACCGGCATGTAGCCATGAACAAGTCACTTAGCCTACATCTGGTTGCTTCTTCCTCATGGGTTTCATCACCCCCTCTTGGCGGGACTCCTGTGAGGCTTTGAGCTCATGTTATGAAGGTGCCTCACACACTGTCAGATGTAGGTAGGCTCTCGAAAACTAGAGATCATTCTACACTCACTCTCATAATAATAGCTCACGTTTACCAAGTGCTTACTATGTGCCAGACACCATTCCACGTCCCCGATGATGAATCATTACAACGCTATGAAGTAAGTCCTATTATTAGCCTGTCTTTTAGGTAAGGAAAGCAAGGCATGGAGTGTTAAGGGACCTGCCTGTGGTCACCAGGCAGTCAGTGGTAGAGCCTGAGTCATTATGTCACTGCATACTCGGTGCCCAATATCGGTCGGACCCAAGTCTTCTGCAGAGATGGGGCAGGCGGTGCAGATGGGATCCTCCACAACACAGCCTGTCTGAGCTAATGCAGCCTTTGGGGCCATCTGTACTGAACAGTAGATTGACCAGTTAGGAAGCTCCCCCACCATCCTGTCCTAGTGGGTCATGTGGGAAAAGAGGTATCAGTGCTGAGCTTAGCAAACTTGGCCCTCATCCAGCATGGCCCTTTCCAAACATTGTGACCAGACTCTAACAGGAGATTTTGCTTTTCTGAGTCTCAACATCCTCACCTTAAAAATGGGCACTTATCTATCATTCCAGCTTTGCCAGGTGGTTGCTAGATTAGCAATAATGTAGACAAAGCACCTAGGACATAGTAGGTGGACAATACATGGCAGCTAGGCTTAAAATGAAGTCAGAAGGTGTATTAATTTCCTATTGCTGCTATAACAAAATACCTCAGACTTAACAACCTAGAATGACATGCAGTTCTTAATTTTACGGTTCCATATGTCCAGAGTCTAGTCCGGATCTGGGCTGTGTTCCTTTCAGAGGCTCTAAGAGATGCCCAATTTCCTTGCTCATTCAGGTAGTAGCAGAATTCAGTTCCATGTGGTTGCAGGAGGGTGGTCTCTGTTTCCTGGCTGACTGTCTGCTGGGAGCTGCACTTAGCTCCCAGAGGCCTTTCTCTATCCTTTCACATGGCCCCCTGCCAATCAGAAGCAGCACCAGGGCATCCAGTGCTCCTCACACTTCAGCTCTCTGGTCTCTGACCCTTAGCTGGGAAAGGTATCATCTTTTAAGGACTCAAATGATTAGATTGGGTCTACCTGGATAATCCAGGATAATCTCCCCATCTCAAGAGCCATAACCTTGATCACATCGGCAAAGTTCCTTTTGCCATGTAAGGTAACATATCCACAGGCTCTGGGATTAGGATATAGACGTCTTCAGGGGCCATTATTCTGCCTATCCCAGGAGGGAATGTAAGTCAAATTAAAGCCCATCAGCATTGGCAGGGGCCTTGGAGTTCAGCCAATGCAAACACCTCCTTTTACAGAGGGGGAAACTGATGCCCACAGAGGTTCCTAAGTGGTTGCCCAGGATGACACTGCAGCCCCATGGCAAAGCCAGTCTCCAAGAGCCTGGCCAGGTGACACCACTCCACATGGCTTTCTCATGGAAGGACTTTCAACTTTCCAAAGCCTTTTCTGCCACCGTGTTCTCCTATGATCCTTCCGCCCTCCTAGGGGACGGGCACACAGTGGCTCAGTCTCTAGAACTGGCATGAGCATGTACTCACTTACTTCTCTCCCTGGGGGCGGAGAGGATCAGAGAGAACCAGGCCAAGAGAGCCCCTGGCGAGGCCCATGACTGGGGAAAGGAAGAGAGAGGGAGAGGGCACTTCCCTCCCCTAGCTGAGCCCTCTGAATGCATCGTCCTCTTTGATCCTCCCAAGCATTCTGCAGGGAAGGTATTGCCTGCCTAGAGTATCAGTTAAGATTGGGTTTGGCTGCATGTAACAGGAAGAAAAATAACAGATAGCCATGGCCATAGTACTGCTGTTTAACAACCAACCACAAAACCAATGGCATAAAAGCAAGCAGCACTTAATTTAGCTCAAGAGTCTCTGGGTGGGCTGGATGGGTCTTGGAGGGGAACAGTCACATGTTTGCACTCCATCTCCTCCAGATCTCTTAGCGGCTCTTTTGTCAGCATTTTATTGCATGTTTGAGGTTGACTGCTGTCAGCTGGTTAGGAGTGGCCTTGGCTGGGACAACTGGGGCAACAAGTCTGCTCCATATGTCCCCGCCTCTAGCAGGTCGGCCTAGGCATGTTCTCGGGCAATCACAGGGAACCAAGTCAACCAGCAGATACATGCAAAAGGCTTTTTCAAGCTTCTGCTTCCATCATGTTTGCTTATATCCCATTGGCCAAAGCAAGTCACGTGGCCAATGGGTCCAATGTCAGAGAGAGAGGAGACTACACAAGTTACAGGGCGAAAAGTGTAGATATAGGAAGGTGATTAATACAACCAGTCTACCGTAGTGGCTTAGACATAATGGAGGTTTGTGTTTCTTAGGCATAAAGAATGTTGCAAGATATGAGTTAGGGCAACTCTGTGGAATCATCATGGATCCATATTCCTCAGTACATAGCTTCTTGTCCTTATGGGCCAAAATGGCTGCAAGAGCTGCAGCTATCACTTCCATGTCCCAGGCAGCAGGATGGAAGAAAGAGAGTGAGAAGGGCAGGACTCTACCCTTTTAAGACTTCCTAGAGGTCACGCACTTCAGCTTATATCATAGGCAAGCACACTAATATGGCCTGGGTCCCACCGCACAGCCACAGGTGGGATCAAGGCAGTTCAGCAGCTCATAGGGAAGTGGGTAATTAGATGTTTCCATAGCACTTTGCCCAGGGCCTGGCCTCTGCCTGCTCAAATGCCACTTGTGGATAAGGCCAGGTAATCAGGGAGAGGAAAAAACCCACCTGGTCCCAGCCTGATCCTAATCCCAGTCCTGCTGCCTGTGAGTTGAGGCACACTGGGCAGGAGACTTGATCTCTTACTTTCCTCATCTGTACAATGGAGGTGATTCACCTCCCCTCCACCTGATTGTGTGGCATACTGCACAGGTGCTGCTAAATCTGTACCGAATCAAGGGAAGAATGAATGAGCAGACGAATAGCCAAGTGCCACCCTAGACAGGAACTTTTCTCAGGTTCAAGAAAAAAAATAACATCTCCTAGATCTGTTTTTTATGTTTGTTTCTTTTTTTTTCCCCAAAAAAAATGTTTCACAGGTTACTGGTTTCAAAAGACATTAATAGTTAATTATGTGAAAAGAGGGGTTTCTGAGGCCAAATGAGACCTAAGGTACGAGGTTAAACAAGGTTAACTGGACTTCTCCTCCGCAGGACTTCTCAGAGCCTTGAATAAAGTAGTGTACAGTGTGAGTCTCACAAGCAGGGGTCTAGAATCTTGTGTATCTCAAACTTTCTTGACCACAGGACACCTTTTCTTCATAGAAAAGTACCACCCTAACACCAGTTCTCGGCTTTTACTTTTTTCTGTCCCATGCAACTTTCTAAGAGCCTTGGTCCAATTGAAAAAAAAAAAAAAAAAAGGCCCATTTTCTGGAAGAGTTTTATTAGTAGAAATACTGCTGTGAGAATCACAGTCAGGTCACCCAGAACTATAGTCAGATCATCGGGAGTTAATTGCATTGCTATGAGTTTAAGAAAGGAAAGCTCAAAACAGCTATCCCATTATCAACCAGAAATTCTAGGAGTCCTGTCTCAGGTTAAGTATTCCTGCTGCAGACCCTGAAGAATGCAAGCACAATTATAAACAATTGTAGTATTGCAGGTCAGCTGATCGGCAAAAGGCCCCTTGTCACTGCAGCAGGTCAAATCACAGGAGTTTGAGGGAGAGCTAATAGTTAGTGACCGTCATACAAGCTACCCTGCCTTCCCCTGACTACTGACTGAGGCCCTTGCCCCAGGGTCCAGCCCCCAAGGTTGATGGACTCAGCCAGGGTCCTGAAGGAGCTACTAAGGGTGAGAGTCCTCCCTTCCTTTTTTCCTTCCTTCTGTCCTTCCTTCCTGCAATAAATATTGATCAAGCATCTAGTCTGAGCCACACACAATTCCAGGCACTAGGGATAAAGCATTGAATAAAAGAGACAAGATCCCAGCCCTCAGATAGTGTTAGTGCTATAAAGAAAAGAAAGGGGAGAAGGTGGTCAGGGAGGTCCTCTCTGAGGAGGCGGCTGTTTAGCTGAGACCTGAATGAAGAGGAGGAGCTGGCCATGGAAGATTTGGGGGAAGAGGTTACCAGGCAGAAACACTGTAGGGGCAAGACCCTGCAAAAGGAATGACTTTGGTATGACTGAGAACAGAAAGGCTACCAGTGTGGATGGCACTTGGGAGCAAGAGAGCAAGTGGAAGGAGGTGGCAGGCGCCAGGCAGGTGGACCTTGCCGGCCATGTGGTGCATCTGTGTTTTATTCCAGGTGCAGTGAGGGCTGTCAGTAGGAGTGAAGATTTCAGAGAGGCAGCAGGATCTGAGAGTCTGGGGTTAATGCCCAGTGATTTCTCCCGGTCCCTCTAGATCATGGTGTCTTCTGACTGATAAAAGGAGGAAGGCCGAGTGTAGGGGTCTCCTTCCTTCCTCATAGCCCAGGGCTGTGGAGGCGAAGCTGAGCAGGGCCTCCCAACCCACACCCTCTTGTAGTAGCCAGGGTCACAGGCCTCCGGACTTCCTGCCTGTCCCAGAAAGTCCTTAGAGACCACCTCGGTCAGGCACATGCGGAAGGCTACTTCCCCAAGTCTCAGCTAATGAAGGGACTGGATGATCCCCCAGGGCTCGCTGGGGGCAGCAGGGCCCCTGACCACCTGCTCCAGCCAAGCAGGCCCCGCCTGACCGGCCTCCCCCTTCCTCTCTTGGCCACAAGCCTCTTTTGTGCTTGCTCCCTGGGGCTCCATCTTCCTGCAGGGGTCACGGGGCACCACTGACCCCATCCCTCTGCCGGCGTGCCCGGCTGGTAATTGAAAATACCAGAATTCCCTGAAGACCAACTTACAGGGAAATCTGACACCCCAGGGTGGGCTGCCATCGGCCGGAGGGATAGGAGAACATCCAGCTGTTCCCTTTTCTCTGCTGTTAATCCCCCCGGATTCCAGGAGAAAGACCAGCCCCGCTTGGCGCCCCCTCACCCGCCTTGATCATCTTCCCAGCAATGCCGCCTCCTTGCCACACCCAGGGATACGGGGCTTACGGGATCAGAGCCACGTTAGCTGCCTGTAACCCAAGCCTGCCAGCTAAGTCCCCCAAGCCCAAACCCCCATGGCCATGTGGGACCTGCCTCCACCAACAGCTGAGCTCCCGGAGCCGGGGCGGGCCGGGTGGGTGGTAGGTGAGGTGAGTCAGCGAGAGCCTGGTAGAGTTAGCTTTGTAGCATCAGGGTGCAATCTGGACCAGGGTGTCCTCAGAGGCCCTCTGAGGTCCACTGGTTTCTAGACCTCCCAGCTCAGCCTGCATCAGCCAGAGCCACTAGAGGGGAAAGGATATGTTGGACTCAGGTAGGCCTGGGCTCAAATCCCAGCTGTGTTGCCTACCACCTGTGCGACTTCAGCCAAGTTACTTCACACCTCAGTGCCTTTGTTTCTTCCTCTATAAAATGGGTATGATAATAATACCAGCCTCAGGGGGTTAATATGAGGGTTAATGAGTTAACCAATGTAAAGCATTTGGAAAAGTCCCTAGTGAAGAGTGAACAAGGAAGTGTTAAGGTTAGCTGTGAAGCTTTTTTTTTTTTTTTTTTTGCTGGGCATCCTTGGGGATACAGGGGTTGTGAAGATGACAAGCTTGGTGTTAGCTTGTGTTTTAGTTGAGGTGCAGGTTGCCTTCCGTGGCTCCCTAGTGCCTCAACAGGGTGAGCTCCTAAGCCTGGAGGTCTGGCCCCCACCTGCCTCTGCCCTCTGCCTCTCTTGGAACTACTTGTACCACTGCTTCAAGACTATCTGAGCCTGATGGCCCTGGAGGAATAGTTTAGCCTGGGCAGAGGAGAAGGGCAGTCTTGGGCAGAAGCCATGTTGTGAGAAGCAGCATGATGGGTAGAAAATATACTAGACCAGCTGGCCTGGGCGCTAGTCCCGGCTCCACCTCTACCTGCTGGGTGACCGTGGACAGACAAGTAACTCCCCTTCTCTGGCCCTGAATCCACTACTCCCCAGAGTGGGGTCCACAGGCCAACAGCATCAGCAGCACCTGGGAGCTTGTTAGAACTGCAGATGCTCGGGCCCCACCCCAGACCTGTGACATCAGAATCTCTGGGAGGCAGCACCCAGCAGTGTGTTTTCACAAATCTCCTTATGTCCCTCGAGTCTGAAAAGTGCAGTAATCTCTAGGGACACATTCTCTCGCTTATCTCCATTGCTAGGAGGTGAAATTGAGGGAAAGACATGAAGGGAGGAGCAATGCCCTTTCTCAGGGTTGGATCACCTTGGCCAAATCCCACTGGACCAAGGCACTCCAGCCCACAGTGGGCACTCAGTGAGTGAAACAAACAGACTTTCTCCCATGAGAGCATGAGTCCCCGGAAGGCAAGGACCCTCAACAGTCCTCTCTTGAGCCCCAGCCTCATGTCACCACCATAATGACTCTTTGAATTGAAATCTTTTTCCCCAGCTTGACTGAGATATTGTTGGCATGTAACACGTGTTAAGTTTAAAGTGTACAGTGTGATGTTTTAATGCATGTATAAACTGCAAAATGATCACTACAGTAAGATTAGTTAACACATCTATACCCTCACATAATTACCATGTTTTGTGTGCTAATAACATTTAGATCTATTCTCTAAACTTTCAGATATACAATATAGTAGTATTCGTTATAGTCACCATGCTGTACATCATATTGCCAGAACTGAGTCATCTTGTAGGTGCGAGTTTGTACTCTTTGACCAATGTCTCCCCATCTCCCCTTTCCCCCAGAGGCCACTGTCCCTGGCAGGGCAAGGAACCGATATGAGGGTCAAGCAGCAGTCCCTCGGGGTGCAGAAGGAACAGAGACATGTCAGGGATACCTGGACTGGGGTACAAGTCCTTCTTACAGGGGTTGCCACCCTGTCTGGGGTGTCCTAGGCCAATTTTCCATAGCTCCTCGGAGTGCTAAAGGGAATCCTGGACCAGCTCGGACCCACGCTGGCCCCTGGACTGATCCAACTCCAGGCTAAGGGCTGTGTGGGAAGGCCAGATAGGGAGTGTTTGAGCTGCAAGGCCTCAGATCTGGTACAGAGGAGGAAGCCCTGGTGTTGGGGTGGTGGCGGGTGGCTGAGGGGTGGCAGTTGCCTAAGGTCACACAGACAGCAGCAGCAGGCTAGAGAGCAAAGCCTAGGTCTTCTGGCCGACAGACTAGTCCTTCCACCCTGGGGACAAAGTGGTAGAAACAGAGTAAGAAGCAGGTTTTGGCAGGATTTGGTGGGAAGAAGAGTCAGCCTCAGCCTGCAGGCACCCCTGTGTTGGCCAAGACAGGGCATCCGCTTGTCACAGACCCACCAAGGAGCCAAGAGAGACTGCAGGAGGCGTGCCCTTCACCGTAGCGAGCCCTCAGTCCCTCCTGGGATCACGAAAACCTCCAGTCCAAGGAGGTGAGGAGTTTGCCCCTGTCCTTCCCTAGGGAGGAACTGAGTCAGGAGTCTATCCCTGGCTAGTCCAGCTCTTGGGCTGAACACTGCTCTGGATAGCCATGGACCTGGGTTCAAATCCTCGCACCCCAACTGACAGGCTGTGTGAACTCTGGAAGCCCCTTGCCCCTCTGAGCTTCAGTGTCTTCACCTGTCACTGGGGCTAATGCTGCCCCCTCATCAATAGTCAGCTCAGGAAGCACATGTGTAAACGGCCAGGGCCATGCCTGACACATAGTAGGTGCTTGTGTAGGTTCGTTCCATTTGAAAAGAAGGCCAGGGTACAATATGAAAGCAGGGATCAAGGGAAGGGCTGCATGCCATGAACTCATCGTGTGATTTCAGGCAGCTCACAACCCGTCTCTGGACCTGTTTCCACAGCTGTAAAATGAGGAGATGGAACTAACTGTTTTCTCCTCCAGCACTAAACACAGCCTCCCCTGACTTCTTGTTTTCTTCATCTAACCACCCTCCGTGAGGGCACGAGCAACACCAGAGGAGGGATGGATTAATTGATTTTACTGAGATAAAATTCACAAAACATACAATTAAACCATTTAACATGTACAATTCAATGGCATTTACTACATTCCCAATGTTATGCAATTATTACTTCTATCTAGTGCCAAAACATTTTCGTTACTGCAGAAGAAAGCCCCATACCCAACATTCCCCATTCCCCTCTCCCCCCAGACCCTGGCAACTACCAGTCTGTTTATTGTCTCTATCAATTATTCTGAATATGTCATGTAAATGGGATCATATATGTGACCTTTTGTGTCTTTAACTTATTTTTGAGGTTCATCCACCTGGTAGCATTTTTCAGTACTTAATTCTTTTTATGGTTAATATGCCATTACATATGTATATCACATTTTGTTTATCTATTCATCCACTGATGGACATCTGCGTGGTTCCCACCTTTTGGCTATTGTGAATAGTGCTGCTAAAACATTTGTGTACAAATATTTGAGTACAAAACAAAAAAAATACTTGTTTTCAGTTCTTTGGGGTATATAATTAGGAGTAGAATTGCTGAGTCATACTGTAATTCTATGTTTAAGTTCTTAGGGAACCACCAAACTGTTTTCCATAGTACCTGTGAATTCATTTTTATATATTTATTTAGGGGTGGGATGGTCAGTTTTATTCTCTGCTATATCCCTAGCACATAGTAGGCACTCAATGCAAATTTGTTGAAGGAATGAATGAATCTCCCACTTTCTCTGCTTCCCTCTCCCAGAGCCCCATCACCATGTCTAGGGGCTTGATGTCCCCTGGTCCATTAGCCCATAAGCTCCAAGAAAGAATGATTGACATTTCCTCCAGTCCACTCGGGTACAGGCCAGAGAAGGGGCCCAGTGCATCTCTTGACTCAATGAGGCTCAAGTTTCTGCAGAGATGGCCTGAGGTGTCTGTAATCTGAAGGCGCCCCATGAGAGCAGCATCTCTGGCCCTGCAAGAGTCCCTCTGCACCCTCTCGGTTTCCCACGCTCTGTGGCCGTGGCTTGGTGCTTCCCCTCTTTGGTTCCATAGCTCTCTCTGGGCACTTCTCTCAGGCCAGAAGCTACACCCTCTCATGCCCATCCTGACCTCTGACCTCTCTTCCAGCTCCATCGGCTGTGTCCATCATGCACCAGGTGAGCCGCACCGTGGACAGCATCACCCTGTCGTGGTCCCAGCCCGACCAGCCCAACGGCGTCATCCTGGACTATGAGCTGCAATACTATGAGAAGGTATCTGCGCTTCTGGCGCTCCCCCTGCCCCTACCTCCCTCACGGCCCCTCCCAGGCTGGGGCCTGGGGTCCTACCATCTGGCAAGATGAGTCTCACTGGTGAAGCAAAAGGAGCACTGGCCTCAGAGTCAGGCCACCTGGCTCGAGTTCTGGCTTCACTCCTCCCCACCTGTGAGACCTCAGGCAGGTGCCTTGGCCTCTCTGAGACTTGCTTTTCTGGTCTTGGGGATCCGCCCAGCAATGTCAGTAAAATGCAGTGGTCACAGCCCTTTCCCAACCAAGACCCCTTCATCTTGACTTCAATGGACTTGAAGTTCTTTTAAAAACTGGCTTTCCAAAAAGCTGTATTTATTAATCGGTCAGTCACCCATTCTGAAATAGAGATTTAAAACTTGAGAGAGCTTCTGTACTGGGTGAGAGAATGGAGCTTCCTCCCATGTTGCTCTGATTCCAGCTAAAACACTTGTTTTCATTGCTTGAGTGCCCGTTGTCTGGGAAGAGAGTGGTTTCTCTTTGAGCTTTTAAATCAGACCCTTATGACTGCCTTCAGGGACCTCTAAGAGCCAGGGACCCAGGGTGGGAAGCCACAAGTATCGTAGAAAGAATATTGGACTAGGAGTAAGAAGCCATAGGTTCAAACCCGAGCTCCATCCATAACAAGCTATGTGACCTTGGGAAAGCATCTTCCTCTCTCTCAGCCCCTGCTTCCTCCTGTGTGAAGGGCAAATGAAACCACTTCTCACATGGGAGTTGTGGGGGTCAAGAAGAAAAAGCAGGTATAGTGCCCAGCATGGGGCCTGGCCCTGTGAGTTTGCTTTCCCTTCCTCCCTCTTCTTCCCTGCCTGCTGCATGGTGTGCAAACTACAAAATGTGAGGCCAGATGAGCTCAGCACATCTGAATGTGGGGCCTGTACAGTGCAGGGTCTAGGAGGAGACAGAGCAGCTGGACATCAGAGGCCCAGGAAACTCTTTCTTTTGACTAGTGACTTCTCTTACCTGCTCCCTGAGGTGACAACCAACCACAGAGGCTGCAGGAAAAGGTTTCACTGGGCACCAGTTCAAACTAAGGTGTAAATGACTATGGAAAGTGCTTTAGTTGAGGCCAAGCCCACTGTGAACTGGAAATGGATAGAAAGATTCTCCCTAATGGCTGAGAGGAAGCGAGGTAGAGATAGTTCCAGCCAGCCCTGCTGGAGCCCTGCCTTCTGAGGCCCTGCCCAGCCCTTGTACTCCACTAGCTGCTAGATCAGCCAAACCCAGTGAGCCTCAGGAGTTCATCAAATACCTCTCCAGCCTCACCCAGCTGGTTTATGACTCTTTCCTTGTGCATCCCCTCCTCTTAGCAATGCATTCTGAGAGGCCAGGGACCACATCTATCCCCTTCACCACCTTCTCTCCAGCACCCTGGGCCTAGCACCAAGGAGACACTTAAAAAATGTTGGTTGAATGAATAAGTGATGAATCCCTTCCCATGGCCTGTTCTTGGAGGGTGGAGACCTTGTCTTATCTTTGCTTTGTCCCCAACCTGGCACACCACAGGTGCTGGAGAGGTGTTGCTGGATAACCTGAGCTGAGTTGATGGGAGGGACACAGCTCCAGGCCCAGGAAGCTCCAGGTCCTGCAGGAGCCAGCATGTCCACTCCCTCTGGGGAGACCAGCTTAACAATTCAGAATTCAAAATGGAAAAAAAAAAAAAACTAATTAAGAAGCTTTATGATTAAATGAAACTAAAAGTGTTTGTCCCCAAAGACAAGAGCGGAAATGAGGAATCCCGGTGTGTGTCCTGCCTACGACCCATTTCCTACCGAGATGGGAGGGGCCGAGGAGGCTGACTGAGGTGTGAACTGGGAAGCAGCTCACTCCTACTTTTTGCTGCTGTGTTGGCATCCCCAAGCCTATGCCAGGGTGGGTAGGACCAGTGGGCCCTGCAGCAGCCATGCTTACCTTTCATGAGCTCACCTTTCATGAGCACTCACTATGTGCTAAGCACAGCATTTACATCGTTTCATTCATCCTTGCAATAGTGCCATTCACCCCTCTGGACAGGAGGGAAAACTGAGGCGCAGAGAAGTTGAATAACTTATCGAAGAGCACCCAGCTGCTAACTGGCAGAGCAAGGATGTGGACCTGTGCTCTTGCTCTTCACCTGGTTCATCCCAGTTTTCTCTGGGGTGCTTCTGGGATGACTTTTAAAAGATGGGCAGGACCAGGCTCTGACGGAGGATTTTAGGCATAAACGGCAAGAGAGGGGCAGGCCTGAGGTATGGCTGTGACAAGATGTGACCCTGCTTCTATCACCCGCCTGTCCTAGGGTCTGGGATACAGAAAGAGGCAGCTTGGCATCTGCCAGTGAGGACATGGACAGTGGTTCATTCAACATTCATTGTCACCAACTTCAGACTGGGCCTTGAGCTGGTTACCCGGGAATACTGAGAGTAACCAGACATTCCTGGAGGCCTTCACAGTATAGAGGACAAAACAGGTTCAGACACAAATAGCCATTAGACAAAATGTGATACAAGCCACAGAAGGACCAGCAAAGGTCCCATAGGGACACTAAGGAGGGACCCATAATCCTGGCATGAGTGAGAGGAAGTCTTCATTCAGGTGATATTTGAGCTGAGCCTTCAAAGATGCTAGGAGTTCACCAAATAGGTGATGAGAGCAGGGTCATTCCAGTTTTCAAGAACAACATGTGCAAAGGCCCTGGGGCAGGAATGTGCTGGCTGCACTGAGGGAACAAACATGAGGACTGTGGCAGAAGCAACGTGAACAAGGAAGAGATCGGTAGAGGAGGAGTTTGGAGAGGGAAGCAGGGCCTGTTGTGTAGGCCTTCTAGGCCTTTGGAGTCTGGATTCAATTTGAAGTACAGTGGGAAGCCATCGGAAGGTTCTGGAAGGATGTGATTTGACTCAGATTACTTCAAAGATTCCTGTAGCTTCCTATGTAGTGAAGATACCACAAGGAGTCCCTGGGACACAGGCAGAAACTGTACAGGGCTCTCAAGGGACACCGAGTGAGAAATGAAGGTGGTATGGAGTTGGAGAGCAGGCAGCAGAGATGGTGAGAAACTGACAGATTCAGACAATATCTTGAAACTCAGGAGACCAGGAAAGTGTGATAGACTACTCCCAGTACATGGTGGTGACTCTTGCCTGTGGCAGATGTGAGTTTGTGATTTGCAGGTGTAGGTGTGGCACTTGCCAGGAGTTGGGAAGGTGTAGCCAAGAACAGACAAGAGAGCTTGCAGGGTGAAAACAGAAGTGGAAGGCTAGAATCTAGGAGAATGGCAACATTTAAGGAGAGAAAGGAAAAAGACTTGGTGACAGAGTTGATGGCAGTGCTGGAGGAGATGCCAGCAGAGGTATAGGAAGAGAACCAGGAGCATTTTCCGGCCCTGACCTCTCAGGTGAGGCTGTGCCATTTCAGCCACCACCCCTACCTTCCTGGGTCAGCCCTGCCATTGGGGAGGGTCAGCCAGACTGCGAGTGGCTAAGATTTATTTCTGACAAGTCCACAGCCCGCTCTTACCTAACACTTCGGAATTCTCCTGGGTGCCTGCAATTGATTTCATTAATGAATGCTCCAGATCTTCCCAGGTAGAAAAGTTAGATACGGAGCCCCGCAGTCCCTTGTGGGCCCCACCCCCGCCTCCTTTTCTACTCTTCCTTTCCTTCTTTAGAAAGGGCGCTCTTGGAGCGGGCTCTCTGTTTGGCCTCTCCCCAGCTTCGCTGGGATTTCCCAGCCTCCCCGGAGCCCAGAGCTGACAACCACTTTGCTGGAAGTCTTCTGGAGGCCGCTGATGAATGGTGTCAGCCAGACCAGGGCTGGCTTTTTCCATCCGTTGCAGCATCCTTGGGAAGGTGGCCTCCTTTGGCAGCTGCCCCAAATCGTAAGAGTTCCTGCTCCCTTTGGCTCCCCAAGAGTTCGAGAAGACTCATTTGTGAGGCCACTTATGGCAGATGGGCCCTTGTAGGCCACGTCATTTTATGTGTTTATTCAAAAGAAATTTCTACTTGGCATAAGTGAAGGAAAAGGACATTCCAGGCAGAGGGAGCAAAGGTTGGGGGAGGACGGGGTGAAGGAAAAGCCCAGGCTGCATTCCCATTGTTGTCCAGTATACGTGGAGCAGTATCTACATGGAGAGGTTCCTTCACTCATTCATTCACTTGTGCATTCATTCGCCCATTTAATGAACGTTGGTGACGATAACAATGACTGTTGAGAGTTAACATTTATTGTCCTTATGTATGCTAGAGACTATGCTAAAAGCTTTACCCATTTTTTCCTGTTTAATCTCCACAACCACCCTGTGGGGCACCTAGTGGTGTTATCCTACTTTAGAGATGAAAAAAAACTGAGGCTCATGGAGCTTAAGAAATCACCCAGTGCCTCACTGGCCCTTAGTCTCTGGGTAAGGACTCAAACCGTAGATTTTGTACTAAATTTCTTACCCTAACCCACTGATGCTTAATCCTTATTCAAATAAGGGTACCATAGAGACTAGGCAGAGAAGAAAGAGAATCGATGGCTGTAGAGCAGCTACTTTCTGCCAGGCACTACCTGGTCAAATTTTATCTTCACAACAACCTTGAGCAGTCAGGAAAATGAAGGGTCTTTCCCAAACCAAGCAAGGGGAAGAACTGGCATTTGAAATGACTTCCATTGCCCCTGCTCAGTCCTGTGCCCCACTTTAGAAAACGTATCCACTCAGGCTGATTCTTTATTATCGAGGCACTTATGCTGCTGGCAGTTACCTCGCATTTTCCTCGTATAATCAGGAACTTAAAACTTCCAACCTAAGTGGGAACTCACCCAGTATCCAGGATCTATCCCCTTTGCAAGCCTTAGTAGATCCCATGTTGGATGGCGGCACTTAGTGGCCAAGCCTGGTACTGCACCCTGGGTTCATAGATTTTTGAATAATCTAATATTCATTTATGTCAGTAGTTAGTGAGCACCTACTGTGTGCTGAATCTGGGGTTTCCAAAAATGAATGAGACAAGGTCCCTACCCTCAGGGAACCCACGATCCTTAGATAAGACACATGTATATCAGAACAACGGGTGGACCTGCAACCTCTGCCTAGGACATCTGGGACGTCTCCCTAACAGAGGAGATACTTGTGCTGAGTCTTGAATGATGAGCCGGGAACTGACAGGCAGATGAGGAAAGAGTATTTCAGATGGGGCAACAGCGCTTGCAAAGGCTCAGAGGGTCCAGGGAAGGAAGGGTTGCCGAATAAAATATATGCCATCAGGGTTACATTTTGAGTTTTTAAAAATGTATTGTTAGTATATCAAAGATTGTATGGGAAATATTTACACTAAAGATTATTCACCCGAAATTCAGATTTAACTGACCATCCTATATTTTTATTTGATAAATCTAGCAGCCCTACCAGGGAAAGGGGAAGCAGCTGCATGTGGCTAAAGCCTAGAGCAGAGGTCCCCAACCCCCGGGCTGCAGAGCAGTATCAGTCTGTGGCCTGTTAGGAACCGGGCCACAGAGCAACTGGGGAGTGGTGGGCAAGCAAGAGAAGCTTCATCTGTATTTGCAGTCACTCCCCAGCGCTAGCATCATTGTCTTAGCTCCACCTCAGATCATCAGATTTTCATAGGAGCACCAGTCTTTGGTGCCAAAAAGGCTGGGGACTGCTGGCCTAGAGGACATTAGGGGTGTGGCAGGAGAGACTGACAAAGGGTGGGTCATGAAGGGTCTAGATGTCAGGTTAAGGAATATGGCCTTCACCCCGTGGGCACTGGGGAAGGCCTCTGCGTGTTGGACCCTGTGCTCCATATAGGGGAGCAAAACACAGCCCTTCCCTCAGTTTACAGTCAAGGGAGTGGGGAGAACCTGAGCCCAGAGTGAGGGGATATAATGGAACCCCTCTCCTGTGGTACCCACACCTAGTGCTCCAGAGCTCAGAGGAAGGGAGGCACACCTGCCTGGAGGCCCCCCGGAAGAGGAGGCAGGTGACCTGGCTCAGGAAAAGAGACTTCCTATCTCTGCCAACCTCCTGGTATGAGGTCAAGAGAGGAAGCACTTGCAGGTCAGCCCCTCCTCGCCCCCATATCCCAAGCCCTTTCTCACCTCCTTGCCTTTGCATGGCTGCTACTTGCCAGGAATGCCCTCCCCCTTCTCTGCCTGGGTGACTTCTATGTGTTCTTTAAGATTTCATCCCAGTTCCCCTCTCTCTCCAGAGATCCTTCCTTGACTTCACCTGATATCCCCCACCCAGGCCAAGTCACATACCCCTCATCTCACTGTGCTTACCCTACCCCTGTAAGCATTTGATACATATTAATTCATTTTATCCTCTAAACATCTCTTAAGATAGTTGTTGTTGTTGTTGTTGTTGTTGTTGTTGTTGTTGTTGTTATCCCCATTTTACAGATAAAGAAAAGGAGGCATAGGGGAGTTAAGAGTCTTGCCCAAGGTCACCAAGCAATATAGTCAGGATTTGAACCCGGGAAGTTTGGCTCCAGTTCGTGATCTTAACTTACATTATAATTACCTTATTACAATGTAGTTGTACAATTATATAATAACATTGTAGTTTCAATTATCTGTAACAACACTGCTCACACTGAATTTGCTTCAGGAGAGTTTTCATACCTGACATGTACATGATTGGCATGTACAATCAGGTGTACATTTCTCTGCTTAAGGGGTCATAGCTTTTCATCAGCTTCTCAAAGGATTTTGTGGTCCTCAAAGGGTTAAGATAGCCATACTATTTGCTTTTTTTGAACTGAGCTTTCCAAGGCCAGGGCCTGTGCTTTCATCTCTGTAGGTCCCCAGTGCCCAGCTCAGGGCCTAGTGCAAAGAGGGTATTTGGGAAAAGTTTGCTGGGTACCTGACTAGGTACCCAACTAGGTACTCAACTAGGCTGGTGAACATCTGCATCCAACTCAGCCACATCTCCACTCCTACTGCAGCAGCTGGTTCTTTGTCCATTCCAGACTCCTTGGGCCACCCTGAGCAGTGCTCAGGAGGTCAGAAGTGGTGTTCTGCATCTCTCAAAGGAGAGAACATCAGGTTTTGGGTACCAAAAGGCATGGACATTAGGGGTGGCTCCTGCATGGTTCTGAGTCTCAAAATAGCCATCAACTGATACATGTGATCTTGAGCATCATTTTCCCTTTCTGGATCTTAATCCTTGCCTGACTCAAGTATGCTAAGGATGACCAAGGATCCTTCCACTTAACCTTTCAAGGCATGGGACAGGGAGGGGGGTGCAGAAGTGAACAAGGTGGACCCTCTCCCTGCTTTCGCCAAGAATTCACAGTCTAGACCTAAAGGTCTACACACAGTGATCACTCAGTATATGTGTATTTGTCAGCTGTTGTTGAGATGATGCTGCAAAACAAACAATCCCCAAAATCAAATGACCTACAAGAAGTGGCTATTTTTCCTACTCATAGGTTTGTGTCTGTAGGTCATCTGAGGTGGCCTTGTTTCATTCTAGGAATTAGGTATATTCCACATTATTCTCATTCTGGAACCAACTGTTAATCAGGTTAAGCCCCCAACATGGCAGATGTCAGAACCACAAGAGGCCAAGCCAAATCAATAAGCCACATGTAAAGCCCCTGCCTGTATCATGTCCAATGGCCAAAGCAAGTCATGTGGACGGAGAAACATACTCTGCCTTCTTTTGTGGGAAGAGTTGCAAAATCACATGCGAAAGGTGTGGGTGTGTGATTACCAGGAGGGAGGGAGTGAAGGATCAGGAACCACAGATGCTCATCCAGTGGCCATACCCGCCCAAGTGGCAGGAGGGGTCAGTGGGGCTCTGGGCCCACTGCGGGCAACAACCTAACTGTCTTCTCTGTTCCTCGGCAGGAGCTCAGTGAGTACAACGCCACAGCCATAAAAAGCCCCACCAACACAGTCACTGTGCAGGGCCTCAAAGCCGGCGCCATCTATGTCTTCCAGGTGCGGGCACGCACCGTGGCAGGCTACGGGCGCTACAGTGGCAAGATGTACTTCCAGACCATGACGGAAGGTAAGCAGTGTCCGGAGGGCAGGAGGAGGGCACCAACTCCACAAACAGAACAAACTCAAGGGCCATCATTCCTACAAGGTGCCTCTGTACAAATTTTAAAAGGCACCCCTTCTTCTAGATGTCAACCCTTCCTCCTCCTGGTTGGGAACCTTTGTGCACTGTACAAACTGCACAACCCTATATATAGGCACTGTATCTGTGGCCTGTAAAGAATATGGACTCTTCTGTTACATCATGTTGGCCAGGCCACTTCCTTTCCCAGGACTCCTGGGAGCTCAGCCCTAATTTGCAGAGTCACTCTGAGCAAGTCATTCCCATTCTCTGGTCCCAAATGTTCTCATCTATAAAATGAAAGCATCGTATTCCATCTAAGAGAGCAAACCTATTTTATCCATACACTATTCCAATGATTTGCTGTTGGACTGAGAATTCTGAAGCCACAGCTGAGTCCAGCAGGAAAAGTGCTGGGATGGTTTAGTAGTATCTCCCCTGGGCAAGAGAATGGGAGGTTTCAGCCCATGTGCTGTGTGGCTCCCAGTCTGAGACCACATGGTCTCTAAGCACCCTTCCTTCTCTAATAATCTTTGACGGGCAGCATAGTTAAAGAGTATGGGCTCTGATGCCTGACAGATGGAAATTACAGTAGTGATTCAAGTTTAATTCTGTGGCCCTGAAGGGCCACCTTACTTCTCTGAGCCTCAGTATTCTCATCTATAAATGGAGATACCTCATCATCATCGCCATCATCAAACTAGTATAAAGATGGGAGATACATGTACAGGACCTAGCACAGGGTTGAAGATAGGTCTCACACAGAGTTAGTGCTCACTAAATAGTAGTTAACTACTATTTAAGGTCGTAGCTGTCATTTCTGTGAATCTGGGGCCCTTTCACCAACCAGCCAAGCTCCAGGACAGCTTTACTTGTGACTAGGCTCTAGCATCCCTCCTTATCATCTGCTTCAACCAGGCCTTGGCCTGGTTGAACATTTCAGAGGCTCCTGGACCCATGCATTCTTATCAGTTATCCCCCTTCATGGCTCCACCATCTCTTCCAGCACTCACCCCCTTTGCAAAATCCTGCTTCCTCAAAGTCAGCATTTTTCACTTACCTAAGCCCTCTTGCCTATTGGATGAGTGTTACTGACTTGGGGGCCGGGGGACTGTCCCAAGATCCTTTCTTTATTCATTCAACAAATGTATTCTGGTGCTAAGGACCCAGAACTGACCTGGTCCCTGACTTTGACAAGCTCCTGTCTGGTCATGGAAGCAAATTAGAAACAGTAATAAAATTGTAAATGATGATGGCATTGATGACACTGAGAATGTACCAAGTGGTTTCCAAGAGCCAGGACAAGGCTGAGTGCATTTTATGTATTATCTCATTTAAGCCCACAGCCTTGGGTCAGACAGACCTGGTTCAAGTGCTGACTGTTGCCACTTTCTAACTGTTAGACCTCAAGCAAGTCAGGAGCTCGCTAAGCTTCAGTTTCCTCATCTGTAAAATGGGGTAATCATACGCAGCACATCACAGGGCTGTTCCGAGAGTCAAACAAGATACATAACATACTTAGCACAGTGACTGACACTTAAAACAGTCAGTAACAATAATGGTTAATATTTACACAGTGCTTACTATTGCCACATGTTATTCTAAGTACTTTATACAACAATCCTCTGAGATGAGCACCATGATTCTCCCCACTTTACAGATGAGGAAACTGAGCCACAGAGAGGTACGACTTGACAGATAGTAAGTGGCACTGTCGGGACTCAAACCCAGGGAGTCTGGCCTCAGAGTCTGTGCTTATAACTTGCCTCTCCATATGTGTCAGCTCATTGTTATTGTTGATTTTCATATCGACATTGAGATGCAGGTATTATACCCATTTTATAGATAAGAAATTGAGGGTTAGAGCAGTTCATGGACTTGTCCAAGGTTACTTGTGAGCGAGTAAAAGCCAGTTCTCCACCTTAGCATGTAACAGGTACTCTGTCAGGAGCGGGAATAAAGCCTGGGGATCCCAGGAGACCCCACGGGATGGGGGTGGGGCATGTTAGATCTCCCAGAACCGAGCTGAGAATACTGTTCCTGTGTCTTCTCCCTAGCTGAGTACAAGACAAGCATCCAGGAGAAGCTGCCACTCATCGTCGGCTCCTCGGCGGCTGGCCTAGTCTTCCTCATTGCTGTGGTTGTCATCGCCATCGTGTGTAACAGGTGTGTGGGTGTTCCCCAGCCCCTCCAGGCCTGGCTGTGCATCCATTCAGCCATTCCTGAACTGTGCTTGTGAACAGAGGAGGCACTCCCATCGGTACCAGGGACAGGGAGGGGCTTCGGTCGCCCTAGGTACCCTCACGTGGCCTCCCACCACCTAAATAGCCATCATTAGCAGTCCGTCCCTTTGGGTTAGGTGTTGCTCTTGACCAGTCCACTAGTCAAGGAGGTGGCACATTGAGACACTAATACTTCAGCATGAGGAATGTCTCAGAACAGTGGGCAGAACTGCAAGATGCTAGGAGCTAAGAGGATGGAGAGGGAATATAGACCACCCTACTTGCTGCATGAGTTGAGTCCCCTTCATGATAGAGCCATGAACAAAGTGTCAGATGGGAGGTCGAGGAGCTCAGGTAAGGCTCCCTGGATGGAGAGGACACAGAAAGGGCACCCCAAGTGGCTGGCACAGCATGTGCAAAGGCAGGAGGTGGGCCCGGTTCCCTGACTTACGCTGGACATAATGCAAAGAGAGACTTTCTTCTTCCTTAAAGAGTTCCATACTTTAGAATGGACTGAGTCATAAGGTCAGATGGAAGGGAGCTCCTGGGATGTCTGGGGCCAGGGGCCAGGGGCCATGGCCAGAGAAGATGATTTTAATCTTTGAAAAGGGCTTGGCTGGAGGGAGGACAGAGGAACAGTAAGCCTGGAGTTGAGGTGGGAGAGATGGGAAGGGATAGGTGGGGCAAGGAAGGGTGAGGCTGCTGGGCAAGGGGAAGGCAGTGAGGCCTCTGCAGGGGTGTGGATTCAAGGGTCTGCCTACCCTCTCCCTATCACCTACTGTGGCTCCCAGCTCCCTGGGTGCCTCCAGGTGGCTCCAGCCCTTTGCTCTTGTTCCAGAAGACGGGGGTTTGAGCGTGCTGACTCGGAGTACACCGACAAGCTGCAGCACTACACCAGTGGCCACAGTACGTATGCCCCAGTGGGGCTGGAACCCTTGGGCCCTTCCCTGGCAGTTCCCTAGCAACTTCTCCAGCCTTCTCTCACTGCCTCCTACCTTGCTGCAGAGACTGAATGTCAGGGTGTTCCCTGAGCATGCCCAGCCCACGTGCTATTCCCTGTGCCCGAAGCCCTCACCCCCACTTTACCTGTATACTTTACCTGTATACTTCTCACTCTCGCTCAGACCTCTGAGAAGGCTTCCTTAAGCCCCACCCTGCCCTGGATTTAGGGCCCTCCTCCATGCTTGCATAGTGTCCCATACCTGGCCACTTGTGAGAGCCCTTTCCTTGTCTCTCCGACATTATACTGGGAGCGCCTGGAGACCTGTCTGACACTCACCACTGCTTCCTCAGCCCTAGCACATTGCCCATGCATAGCAGACACTAGAAACATATTTGTAAAATAAATATGAGCTGAATGAGATGATAGGGATCCCAGGCTCTGGCCTGGGAGGTGACAGAGAAGGGAGGTGAGAGGCCCCCTGTCATTCCTCCTTGGTGACTCCTATGGTGGCCACTTCCCCCACAACCAGTGCCTGCATTTCCTCCACTGTCCCATCTTACCTTAGGCCAGGGCTGGGGGCACGTGTGCCACACACACTCAGAGCAGATGTCCCCTCCTGAAGGGCCCAGCAGAGAGAAAAGCAAAGCGCAGATTTCTTGATTTCTTTCCATCTGTCCCCGACAGAACCACCAAGGGGAGATTGGAGGGAAGAACCTTAGTCCTCACTTCAGCTCACCTGGCAAATAGGAATTCCTAGTGGGTCCAATATGGGTTCTCAAACTGTGCTCAGTGGAGTACCCTACGACCCCCACAGATGGCCACTGGGTAAGGCAGGCCATCAGCATAGCCTTCATTTGTCATATGTCTGTTGTGGCCTACTATGTATGCCAGGTATTGTTATAGGTACTGGGACAAATAGGTAAACAAACCAAATATCCCTGTCCTTGTGGAATTTATATCCTAGTGGGAGGGACAGAAGATTTTTTTTTTAAATATCTGTAATGAGTAAAGCATATGGCATATTAGAAGATGAAAGTACTATGGGGAAAAGGCAGAGTAGAACAGGGTGATGGACTAGGAGTTGTGAGGGTCAGTGTTGAGTTTTTAAATAGGGGAGTTGGGATTGGCCTCGCTGAGAGAGTTTCGTTTGAACAAAGATACAAAGAAGCTGGGGGAGTGAGCTGTACAGCAGTGCCTGAGGAAAGAGCATCCCAGGTTGTGGGAACAGCCTGTGCAAAGGCCCTGAGGCTGGAGTATGCCTGGCAGGTTTCAGAAACAGCCAAGAGGCCAGTGTGACTGTAGTAGAGTGGAGGTGAGGAAAGGAAGATATAAGAGACCAAACATGCAGATTCTTGTCTACTACAGTAGGTCCTTGGGTTTTATTTGAAGTGAAATTGGGAGTCTCTAGAAGGTCTGAGCAAAACACTGACATGCTCTGAGTTATAGTTTTGACAGGATTTATCTGGTTGCTGTGAACGGAATGAACTTAAGGGGCTGGAGTGTGCCAGGCAAGGACAGAAAGAGGGAGACCCATGAGGTGGCTGTTAGAATAATCCAGAGACAAGGTAATGGTGGCCAGACCAGGGTGGCAGAGGTGGAGGTCGTGGGAAGTGATTGGATTCTGACACATTTTGAAGACAGAGCCACTAGATTTGCTGCAGGATTGCATGTGGGGTGTGCAAGAAAGAGCAAAGTCAAGGAATTCTAGATATTAAGCCTCTGGGTAAAACTCAATTTGAAGCAAAAGTTCCTGGGCTTAACAATCATTTTAGACATAAATGTAAAAATGATTAAACCATTAATATTTCCAGAAGACACTTTAGGTAAAACTGTTTTAACTGAAATGTGGATAGAAGAGGACTTTCTGAGAATAACAGCAATGAAAGATCACAAGAAAAAGGCAGACGAATTTAACTACACAGAAATAAAAATCACCTGTACATTAAAAATCAAAGTCATAAATAACAGCATGTCCTCCTATTCCCCATGTAATAAAATCATAATCATAGATGTAGCTAAACACATGGAGTGTTCTATGTGTCAATAACTGTTTTAATGCTTTGCATGTATCTATTCATTTAACCCTTACAACTGCCCACTTTGAATATGAAGAAATAGACACACAGAGGTTACACAGCTGTTCAGGACAGGGGCTGGGGTACAAACCCAGGGTATCTGGCTCCAGGGTACACACTCTTAGCCATACTGTGTGTCTGTACCCGACTGAGCTAGAATAAGACAGACTCACACACACTGTCACCTGGAGTCATTTGGGAGCATCACTCTTTAGAGTGTGAGTAAGAAATAAAGAAACAGGTGACAGCCGGGATTTCTTTCAAAAATAGACCCCAAGATTTATTCATAGGTTAACACATCCTAAAGCTCAAGCTCCAACTCCCTGCATCTGAACAGGACTCTGATTTTTTTAAAAAAGCACTGCTAGCCCTGGGACTCCATATCCACCAGAAACCTGGGGATATGGCCAGGACAGAGGAGGAAGCTGAGGCCAGGAGATGTGTGTCATCGAACCTGAGCCTCGATATCTTTATATAGGAAGTAGCAGGAATGATACTTCTTTTACAGAGTTGTGAGGATTAAATAAATTAATGGATATTAAAGTACTGTGTAATAATAATGTCAGCTGTGGGGTCAAGAAGAGAATGCAAAATGGCTTTGCAGGAGTGAAAGCTTCTGTAATAGCCAACTCTTCATTTTAACAGATAACAATTATTCAGTGCTTTCTTTTTGCCAACTACTCTACTAAGCCCTTTAAAAAATATATTCTCTTTAATCTTCATGAGGTAGGTACTGTTTATTTCTGACCATTATTACTGGCAGATCCAGAAGGCAAACGCAGGTTTCTGAATACCTGGTTTCTCCTTCCTCATCCTGAATTTCTCATTTGGGTTCAGGATGGCAGTTGGTGGCCCTGACAGTCATAAATCATGTAAACAAGAGCCCAGTATTTTCTAAAGACCCTGCCTGCAAAGGTCTTCATCCAACCATTTCAGCAGACATCACCCCTGGGAGCCAGGCCTTGTGCAAGGCTATGACCACTAGGCTCAGCTTTGATTCCAAGACACAGGTTGGGGAAGCACCAGAAGGCACTAGTAGCCTGACCACTACAAGTGTAGACTCTACAGCCATATGACCTGATTCAAACCCTACTTCTGCCACTTATTAGCTGTGTCTCTGTCCCCTTGGGCAGATCATTTAACCTTTCTTATGCCATAGTTTCTTCATCCAAAATAGGGGGATAGTATTAGGTGGGACTAAATGAAATGGCCCTTTTTGTAGGTCAGCAGCAATCAAATAGTGACAATTTTATAAGACTCATCTTAATGATATTTACTGGTAGTGTTGCTAGGAGGATTCATTAGGTCAATAGAACATGGCCTGGTGCCTAAGAATCTGCACTGAACAGTGAGCCAGTAATGCTATTAATGGTGAGGTGAAGCCAAAGGGTCACGGAAGCAGGATGGCTTCTCTCAGAGCTTGCATTCGATAAGTGTTTATTAAGCATCTGGTATATGCCACCTTCATGTATGTTCTCCAGAGAAAATAGTCTAGAGCAAGGGCTCATAACTTCGGGTTCACAGACCCCCTCCCAGAGCTTCAAGGGCCTGTGAACATTCCAAAATTATATGCTACATATAGGAGGGCATACGCACATGAATTCGTCAGATTCTCAAAGGCATTTGTGACCCCAAACAAGTGGAGAAAGAAAAGGGTGCATCAGTGAGTGATGCTATTATCCTTTCAATAAGCATTTATTGAGCACACTCTGTATGGGATTTCGTATGAATAAAACAGACAAAGCCTCCATCCCCCTGGAGGACAGAGGGTAAAGCAAGCCCTCCCAAGCAGCATAGTGTTCCAGAAAGCTGGGGGTGTCGGGGGTCGTTTGGCCTGTGGGTATGTGTGTCTGAGAGCCCTGATACGAGGCAGGAAAGCCATAACGACATCAGGGCTGTAGGAGCCTAAGGAGAAAGCGTGGATCTCCACTGGAGGGATCCGGGCAGGCTTCACACAGGAGATGGCATTTGATCTGGATACAGAATAGAGAAGGCACAGAGGCAAGAAATTAATGAGCTGTTGCCCATCAGGGAGACACTGGAATGCCAGGTGAAGGCACTTGCCTCTGTCCTGTAAGCGATAGAGAGCCCTCCTAACCAATATTTGTTGGCCAACGCTTGGGGTTGACATCTGATCGGTTGGCAGTGCCCAAGCAGGCTTTGAGATCATGCTGTGCTTCTCCTTAGCTCCCTGAGGTGACCCAGGCCTGTCCTCTCTCCCTGGCTGGCTCAGCAGAAAAGGCTATCCCCAGTTCTGTTGGGAGAGAAGCTGGAAGTCAGTCCTCAAGACCCACAGGCCAGGCACTGAGTCTGAGCAAGAAAGGGAGCATTTCTGGGAGCTGATGCCCCCACACAGAGGAGGGGTGACTTGGGAAACAAAGAGTCATGACTGAACACTCCAGGTGAAATTGGCATGGACCAGATCTGATTAGAGTCCATCCAGGAGGCTGAGCATGATGATTAAGAGTTGGCCCTTGGCTCAAGTCTGACAGACCTGGGTTCAAATCCTGGCAGTGCCATTTGCTAGTTGTGTGGCCTTAGGCAGTTGACTTTCCCCTCTGAACTGAGCTACAGTTTCCTCATAAGCAAAATGAGAATAATGATCCCTTCCTCCAAGAGTTGTTGGGCAGGAGAGATGAGATAATGCATATCAAGAGCCTGGCACAATGTCGGGCACAGACAAAGGGCTCAGTAAGTGGCAGCTGCTATTATTATTATTGTTCTATCTCTGTCATCTGGATTCTGTTCAGCTTTACAGACATCAAGTGTCTGTTGTGTACAGAGCTTTGTGCAGTGTGCCAGGGGAGGGAGAAATGAGAAAAGATCATATGACCACCCCCTCCCAGGCTCCCACAATCTATGATAGTGGTTCTTAACCTCTTGGGGGGTGGGTCTCAGGCTCCTCTGAGACTGCCAAAAGTTTGAATCTAATGGCCAAACAAAAACATTTATATGTGTGTATATATAATTATAAGAAAAATGCAGAAAAATCTATACTTAGGGATATATTTTGTAGAACTTTAACTTTCATGAATATTTATTTCCAGACTTTTCAGATTATAAGGAGTATAAATTACTTTTCTAATTCAAAAAGGTAATAATAATATATATATCCCATTTCAGGAGGTAACCAGACTCCACTCCCTGTCCCATCCCCAAACCTACACCGGGACTGCCAAGTGGTTCACAGACTCAGATTAAGAAATCCTGACCTAAAGGGCTAGCGGATACCCACACAGATCATCCAAAATAAGATTCAGGTGTTAGAGCAGTGGTTGGCAAACCTTTCTGGAAAGGGCCAGAGAATAAATATGTTATGTTTTGCGGGCCATATGGTCTCTGTCGTAACTACTCAACAGTGTGAAAGCAGCCACAGGCAAAGGAATGTGTGTGGCTGTGTTCAAATAAAACTTATTTACAAAAACCTTAGTACAAAACAGGCCGTGGGCCAGTTAGCCAGCTCCTGTGTTAGAGGTTCCAACTCCTAGATTCCTAGAATGTCTGAAACAGAGGCTGAATGAGAGCAGTCAAGTAACACATCCAAGGTCTTGCAGCTGAGCAGGGTTGATGGCCCCACTCGCCAACCAACCAGGCCTTACTGTGACCCAGGGTCTCCAGCTCCCAACTCCAAAGCTGCTGCCTCCAAAGTCGCAGCTCCCAGAGCAGTGGGAAAATGTGGGCAGGGAGCTGGGGAAGCTAGGGGGAGGCCTGGGCTGGGAGAGGGCCCGAAGACCAGGTATCTGGGAGGTGCAGTGTGGGATGGATCATCTTTTCCTTCCTTCAGAGCCTTTTGCTGACTCAGTGCTGAGGTCAGAAGTTCAAGTTACCTCTTGCCTTTCTGCATCAAAAAATAAAAACCCACATCAGATCAGGAATCAAATTAATATGCCCATGGCCAGCTTCATGCTGATCACAAGGGAATTTGAGATCCAGAAAGGTTTAAGACTTGGCTAGTGGGGGACCTGAGAGATAGGCCCAAGAGCCATGTGTGCTCAGACCCTGGTGAGGCAGCCAGAAAGTCTCCTGAGGGGAGAGGAGGCTTGAATTAGGCCTTGAAAGACTGGAAGTTCTTGGCAGAAGCCCAAGAACCTGGTCTATTGCCTGTTCTTTCCTAATTTTTGTTCTAATTCTCTCCTTCCCTCCCTTGTTAATTTCCTCTTATTTTGGACCCTCTGATTCTCTATCACTAAAGTAACAAACCTATCTATCCTTTTATCCTTTTATGTCCACACCTATAACAGACATTGCTAATCAATCCTGACAATCTATTAGCTGCTCCAAAAAGCCATTACTAGTCAATTAGAGTGGGAAGAAGACCTAGAACCTATTTGCTATCCTTGCTAAGCCCTCTGTTCCCCTTACCCTTCTACTCAGCCCAGTGCCCATCTGCTCACAGAGGCCCAAGATGGTCAAGTGACCTGCAGGGAGTTGCCCAGTTCTTGGAGGGGGGGCCACATGGGAGTTTATTGCCCTCCACGGATGGGCTGGCTCTCACCTTTCCATTTGTCCATGACTTGAGTCTGTGCATGTGACCAAGCTTGGTCTTGTCCCCCAGTGACCCCAGGCATGAAGATCTACATCGACCCTTTCACCTACGAGGACCCCAATGAGGCAGTGCGGGAATTTGCCAAGGAAATTGACATCTCTTGTGTCAAAATTGAGCAGGTGATCGGAGCAGGTAGGTGGTTGGCGCCCTCCCAGGTACCATGGCCAGCCATGGGTGAGGAGACTACCCCAATATGCACTCCTGGGGCAGAGGGTAGGCTGTGGGGAAGAAGCCTCCGAGGACCCTCCAAGGACTGGAGGCTCAGAACACCCAGGGTAGAAGGACCCCTCAAAGGTCATCCAGTAAAACCACCTCTTGACAGATGAGGGAACTCAAGCATGGGACTGGGAAGGTGCTGGTACATCATGTCAGATTGAGCTAGGTCTGGAACCCAGTCCACTGGACTTGGTCCAGTGCTTTGTCCTTCCCACCATTCATCCTATGTCCCTCTCCCCTCTATCTCTTCAGGTCCCCCTATATCCTCACCCCGCTCTCAGCCAAATACCATGGGACAGCTATGAAGAGTTTACTCTTACTCCCCAATGTGGCTGGGACTGTTTTGGGTGTACATGTTCTACAAAGGAGCTCTGTGTCCAAAGGGATGAGTTGGCCAATGAGGAGAAAAATCTCCTGCAGGTCCCAGGTGTAGAGATTACAGGGAACAGGGAGGTGGCACGTCCACCTGGCAAATGATATCCTACCTCTCTTGGTATGTCTGTCTCAGGGGAGTTTGGCGAGGTATGCAGTGGCCACCTGAAACTGCCAGGCAAGAGAGAGATCTTTGTAGCCATCAAGACACTCAAGTCGGGCTATACTGAGAAGCAGCGCCGGGACTTCTTGAGTGAGGCCTCCATCATGGGCCAGTTTGACCACCCCAACGTCATCCACCTGGAGGGTGTTGTCACCAAGAGCACGCCCGTGATGATCATCACCGAGTTCATGGAGAACGGCTCCCTGGACTCCTTCCTTCGGGTATGGGAAGCCTAGAGTGCCAGGGGCCACGGATGGGGCAGGAGATGGGAGTGGTGGACGTAGCTTCACACTACTGTCAGAGCCCGAAGGGGTCTTGGAAGAGATCTAGGTCAGGAATGGCTTGCGTACTGTCACTTTCCATTCCCTTACCCATGGCAGGCTATGCTAATCAATCCCAGAAGTCTCTCTGACCACACCCAGAAGCAATCTCAGAATCCTTCTCAATCCAGGGAACCACGACCAGTCAATCAGAGTTGGCATGCAACCTGAAATCTGTTTCAATCCATGCTCTTAGCCAGCCTTCTCATTATGCACAAGAGAAAACAGAGGCTCAGAGAGAGATTGTTTGCCCGGGGTCGTTTAGAGGGTCAAGGTGAGAGCCAGGACTAGAACCAGGTCTCCTGACTCTAGACCAGAATTTCACCAGATTTTGGATTCCTCTAAAGCTCTATAGGCCCGGGGGGAGTGGGGAGGAGTTAAGAGCTCAGACAAATAGGAGTGTTCCAGGCCCGCTGGGAGATCACAATTAACCAGACAGACAAAGAGCACTGTTTAGGAGCCAGAAACATGCCTCTGGACTAGCTGCCATTTAGCAAATATTTTCCAAGCACTTAGTATGTGCCAGGCCCCTTCCTTGCACTTTCTTGTTCAACTCAGACAGCCTCAGGAGGTAGGTGTTACTTATCCTTATTTAACTCACTGAGGAAACTGTGACTCAGAGAGCTCAAGTCACTCGTTCAAGGCTGCACAGTCAGCAAGGGACAGAGCCATAGTCAAACCATCTGTGTCTGCTGCAAAGCCTGTGTTCTCTCATGTACCTAAGATTCCCACGCATCTGAGCCCTTCCCACAGGGAGTCCAGGCCTGAGTGGCAGGATCTGGTTCACATCCTTCCATTTACTTGGTTTTCTCCACTTCTCCCAAAGCAAAACGATGGGCAGTTCACAGTCATCCAGCTGGTGGGCATGCTACGGGGCATTGCAGCCGGCATGAAGTACCTGGCAGACATGAACTACGTCCACCGTGACCTGGCCGCCCGCAACATCCTTGTCAACAGCAACCTGGTCTGCAAGGTGTCTGACTTTGGGCTCTCACGCTTCCTGGAGGATGATACCTCAGACCCCACCTACACCAGCGCCCTGGTAAGACAGAGGCAGGGAACACAGCAGTCACGGTGCCAAGAAAGAGGGCACAAATACCCATCTCTCCCGGCAATGTTTTCCCCAACACCTGCTCGTGCCAAGTGCTGTGCTAGGCCCTGGAGATACAGACACATAAACCATGGTTTCTGCACTCTTGGGGCTCACAAGCTGGTGGGCACACGGATGTGCAGAGCAACATGGAGTGAGAGGGCAGAAGAAGGCTTGCTGGAGGGGATGATATCCGAGCCGAAAGCGAAAGGGCCAGTAAAAGTTTGTCAGATGCCATGTTCTCATAGCCAGGTGTGACTGGAATCCAGGCTGTGAGGGGAAAGGTGAGCAAGAAAGGTGGAAGGTGGGCCGGGCCAGGTCTAGGAGAGCCTGCATGCCTGTGCTCAGGACACTCTCCTGAAAGTCACCAGGGTTGCTGAAGGATTTTAAACAGCCAGGACTAGGACTCAGGCCCTACCCTCAAAGACCTCGAAGATAGTGCAAGTAGAGCTAGGCAAGTAGCAAATGATCTGAGGACTGCTCTGTATGGGATGTGCCTCCCTGATGGAGAGATATGGGGCAGTTGTAGGATTAAGGAGAGTGAGCAACTCTTTGGGATTTCAGGAATGCTTAGAGCAGTGGTCTCCAACCTTTTTTGGCACCATGGCCCGGTGCTCCTCTGAAATTTCTAATGCCTGATGATCTGAGGTAGAGCTGAGGCGGTGATGCTAGTGCTGGGGAGCGGCTGCAAATACAGGTGAAGCGTTGCTCGCTTGCCCATTGCTCACCTTCTGCTGAGCGGCCAGGTTCCTAACAGGCCATGGACCAGTCCCAGTCCTCAGCCTGCGGGTTGGGAAACCCTGACTTAAAGGATAAGAAGGAGGTTTCTAGATGGCAGAGTGTGAAAAGGCACTAAGTGCAGAGGAGCAGCATGTGCAAATGCCCGGAGGTCTAAAGCAGCATGGTGAGTTTGGGGAACAATAAGATACTTCATGTAGTTGGTACAGCACAGGGCATGGGGTGAAGCATACTGACAGAAGAAGCCAGACGGGTCAGCCTCCCATCCATCAACCTTCCTCATTCTGTTCCACAGGGTGGGAAGATCCCCATTCGCTGGACGGCCCCAGAAGCCATCCAGTACCGGAAGTTCACCTCGGCCAGCGACGTGTGGAGCTACGGTATCGTCATGTGGGAGGTGATGTCCTATGGGGAGCGGCCCTACTGGGACATGACCAATCAGGATGTAAGTCTCTGAGGGACAGCCTTTCTGGCCAGCCAGAATGGGGAGGGCAAGATCCAGAATTCCTGGGCTTTTGCTGACCTTCCAGGGAGCGGGAACAAGGTCTCTGAGATTCTGGGTGAGGGCAGCTCCCAGGGCAAAGTCAGCTGGTTCAGACATCTACACAAGACCCTGGCCTCTCCAGGGGTCCGGAGTGGAAAAGATCTACCATCTACAAATCAGCGAATCTTTAGGATGCATTCACCTTGTGGCCAACCCTGAATGAGACCGTGTCTGCCCCTCAGGTGTTTACCACCTACCTAGGGGACAATATAGTTATTCTAGGAACCAGATATAGTTATCAGGCACTTTTATGATCAGGTGCTGAATTGGAAAAGGCAGGTATCAAGCTCTGCACGTGCTGAGGCAAGAGCAGTGTGGGCAGGAGCAACCAGAAAGTCTTCACGGGACAGGGGGATTCACACAGTAGTGGGACTTGCAGACATGAGGGCTTCCAGTGGAAAGAACAGCCTGGGCAAAGGCCCAGAGGTGGGATGATGAGGGGTTGTGCTGGGGAGCAGTGGAGAGGAAAGCTGCTTGGGAACGTTGCTGAGGTTCAGTAATGGGGTATTTGAAAGTCAGCCCAAGGAATTTTGATTTGCAACAATGCAGAACAGGAAAGACTTGAAGAAGCGTGTTGAGGAGGGAGGGTGACAGATCAGAGCCCCATTCCCTGACAGAGGAGCCAGGTGGGGGCAGTAGTAAGGGGGTACAAGGCCATGCTGTGAGGCCTGACAGGGGAGGTATCTCTCGTCTGGAGCCGTAAAAGGCACTTAAATCAAGAAATCAGTCATCCTGAGGTTGAGGCCCAAAAAGAGGCGTCCTCAAGGCCATCAAAGCCAGGAGAGGGTCAGAGATGGGAAGGAGTTGCCCACAGGAGAGTCAGCCTGATAGCTCCTGAGGCAGAGGCTATTTCAGGGTTCTGGATTTCCCAAAGGTGGTGGGGGAGGGGTGTCCAGCTGCCAGGTCAGACTGAGGCTATACCTGGTGAGAACCTAGGTGAGGCCCATCCCTTGGACTTCCTGGGAGAGTGGGAGGTGATTCCCAGGGCAACCAAATAGGTCTGTTCTGCAATGCACTGGGGGCAAGACAGGCCAGTCAGCAGATGCTCTCATCTCACCCACCCTACTCAGCCCCTGTGTTGTCCCCAGGTAATTAATGCCATAGAGCAGGACTATCGGCTGCCACCACCCATGGACTGCCCAAGCGCCCTACACCAGCTCATGCTGGACTGCTGGCAGAAGGACCGCAACCACCGGCCCAAGTTCGGCCAGATCGTCAACACGCTGGACAAGATGATCCGCAACCCCAACAGCCTCAAAGCCATGGCGCCCCTCTCTTCCGGGTATGGCCCCACCCTGCCCCCTCCTCCCAGCTGCACCCTGGCCCTGTCCCCTCGCAGTATGGCTCTGCCCCGACCAATCCTTACAGTCTCTGAACACCTTCCCGCCCCAGCTCTCCCTGCTTCAGGCAGACTCTTGGCCGGAACTGGGATGAGAAAGGGAGGTACTAGGGCTTATTAGGCATCTGCCCTGCCTTGGGGTGCAGAGGAGTGCAGGACATGGTTCAGTCTGGGTGACAGAGGAAACATTTTTAAAGCATGGACAGAGAAGAGTGTTTAAGAAAAACTACCAGAATCTTGGTTGGTGAATAGTTTTACCCATAACTACGTTCCCTTCTAACCTCACACAAACCTGTACTCTCTAACTTGCATTTGCATCCTCCTCAACACACACACACACACACACACACACACACACACACACACACAGTCCTACACACATATACAAACACATTTAGGCACAAATGCTGATGCTCATGTTCTCTCTCACACCAACACACACAAAATCTCACACATGGATACATACCCATCCTCAGATTCTCGTACCTAAACACATCCATAGGCACCTTAGCACACACACACTCAGCAGTGTGTACTTACCCCACACACACACACGTGCCCCACAGCAGGCGCTGTCAGGCCCACGCCTTGCTTGGGTGGTTATCTCGGGCCCCACTTCTGGCCCTGCGCACACTTACTCTGCAGGACCCTCAATCACACAGGGATTCTGAGGTACAGACATCTAGTCAGGTGTGCCCAGGGTCCTGGGCTGGCCGTGTTTAGAGACTCCTGGACCCGAGCCCTTCACCTGCCAAGTTCTAGCCACTAACAGATCTTTGTGACAGCCTCTGCCTGTCGCTCCTCACCATGACCCTGTGTCAGCCGCTCCTGACTCCCTGGTTACAGTCACTCTGAGCTTTACAAACCTCATGAGCGTCATTTCAATCCGTGCCAGCCCGGAAGTTGTTCCTGTTGGTGCACCAGCTTTGCATGGACTTGGGAGATGTGGTCCCCAAAATCAGTATCTAATAGTGGGGTGGAACAGGATGGAGAGTGGCATAGGGGGAGGAAACAGTGAATCATCAGCACAGTTAGTCCCGCTGAACACCTTCCTCCCGAAGTAAGAAGCGTGGGGAGGTGTGTCCCGCCTCACATTGTGCTCCAGTCTCTCAGCGGTCCCTACAGAGGCGTCCCAGGCTTCCCTGGTAGCACCAGCTTTGAGTCCTGCATACTCGCTCTCACATACTCACATATACATGTTCATATTTACATGGATTCAAATTGATGCCTACCCACACAGAAATATCCCCATGCATACACACTCCCGTGTTCACGCTAATGGATACACACATACAGGTACACCTGCAGCCCGCAGGTGTGCCTGTGTCCATCTTTACCCTCCCCGCCATGCCCACATGTGCCCTGACTGTCTCTGTTGCCCACCCCACCCCCAGAATCAACCTGCCACTGCTGGACCGGACGATCCCTGACTACACCAGCTTTAACACAGTGGACGAGTGGCTGGAGGCCATCAAGATGGGACAGTACAAGGAGAGTTTCGCCAATGCTGGCTTTACCTCCTTCGATGTCGTGTCTCAGATGATGATGGAGTAAGTACCCGGCCACCTCCACCCAACCTACCAAGCAGGATACTCTGGAGGGTGAGAAAGAGACAGTGTCCTAGAAGAGATGTGGGGACAAGGAGCAAGATGGCCAACTTTGGAGTCACATTTAGATCGATAGTCAGGTCTGCCGGCGACCTACCAGCTATGTGACCTTGGGCAAATCAGAGAACCCCTCGGTCCCAGTTTTTTTTCTGTAAACTGGGGGTTGGTAGGAAGATCAAAGGAGATACAGAGTGAATGGGTACTTGGCAAATGCGGGTTCCCATCCCCATAGCAGAGACAAGTGCACCTAGGTGCCCTGGCTCTCAGTCACATGCTCCTCCCACCTCACATAGCCAGTCACGTCAGCTCCAGATGCCTGCCCACCCCTCAGTGCCCTTCAACCCCTTCCCTTGCTCTCTTTAACAAGAAACCCCCAGAGAAGCCCAGGCAGCTCTTTACCTGACCCAAAGTCCCCATTCAATATGTGCTTCTCTCCCAAAGGGACATTCTCCGGGTTGGGGTCACTTTGGCTGGCCACCAGAAAAAAATACTGAACAGTATCCAGGTGATGCGGGCACAGATGAACCAGATCCAGTCTGTGGAGGTTTGACGTTCACCTGCCTCGGCTCACTTCTTCCTCCAGGCCCCGCCCCGCCCACCCCACATGCTGGCCCCCTGGTTCTCCGTCCACCACAGGGTCAGCCACCTGCCAGGTGGCCACGGGCAACAGGAAGAACCAAGCAGCGCTCCAGCCGTGAGACATCACCAAGAACACGTGCAACTCAGATGATGGAAAAAAAAAGGGAATGGGGACAAAAGAAAACGGATCCTGGGAGGGGGCGGGAAATACAAGGAATATTTTTTAAAAGAGGATTCTCAGAAGGAAAGCAATCATTGTTCTTGGGAGAAAACAAAGGGCTTGGGAGATCCGTGCGATTCATCCAATCGGAGACCAAAAGCAGTTTTCTCTCCAACTCCCTCTGGGAAGGCAAGCTGGCCAGAGCCAAGAAACACTTCAGGAAAACAAATGTGAAGGGGAGAGACCGGAGGAGACGCCCCTCTCTCCTGTCCCTGGGCTGCCCGTCCAGGCCTCACGCAACAGCCACGCACCAGGCAGAAGGGGCAGACACACCGCGGACAGCCAGCCACCCGGGAACCACTCTGGGAACATCCATTCTTGCTGCCACTGGGCAAACAGAAGAATTTTTCTGTCTTTGGAGAATATTTTAGAAACTCCAATGAAAGAGACTTGTTTCTCCTGTGGGCTCATGGGGCTGAAAAAGGGGCTTTTGTCTTCCTGGGTCTGGTAGAACACGGGGACACCAGAAAGGCTAACCTTCCTGAGGCTGGCCGCACCCACTACCCCCAGGCTGGAGCTCCCCGTCCATATCACATGCACAGCCGGCAGCCCTGGCCCCACGGGGCGCCCATCCCACCAGCCCCCGCCTGGAGGACTGATGCTGCCGTGACTGCCATCAGCTTCGACTGCCACTGAGAAGGGTTGATCCTGCATCTGGGTTTGTTTACAGTGATGTGGACTGGGGGTATTTTGGTCAGGGGTGGATTTGGTTTGGGGGTTTGTTGGTTGGTTTTTTAATGACAATGAAGTAACACTTTGACATTTCCTACCTTTTGAGGACTTGATCCTTCTCCAGGAAGAAGGTGCTTTCTGCTTACTGACTTAGGCAATACACCAAGGGCGAGATTTTATATGCACATTTCTGAATTTTTATATGGTTTTCATTGACACTTTTCCCTCCTCCCCCTGCATAGAGTTCCCACCTGCTGTCAGGCCTCACCAAAGCCAACTGTCATGGGGCCATCTGGGCCATTCAGAGACTGAGTGAGATTTGGGCAAAAGGTTGGGGGCCAAGGTAGAGGAGCATCTCACCTCCTCAGGACTGTTTTTAAAAGCAAGAGATTGAGCAGGAAGTGGACTCTAAGGCTGTAGAGCCAGTCTCTACCCACTTGTCCACTCTCCTTTTGCCCCAATCTATCCAGTACTTTCCAGGTAAATAGGCCCCTTTGAGGCTCCTGAATGCCCTCAGATGGCCAGAACCCAGTTTCACCTCTGGGAACCTAAACCAGGCTGCATCAGAGGCCAGGACCCCGATCATTCACTGTGATATCCCAGCCTCCAGAGCATCACCCTCAGAGACGTGTGCAGGCATGCTCCTTTCCTCCTTGGGGAGAAAGTGTGTGATTTCTCTCCCACCTCCTTCCCTCCTCCACACCTTTGCCCAGATCTGAAAGGTCTTGGCCATGGGAAAACCCATCAGCCAAGGGGTCTGGCCGCAGTCCCCCTCCCGAGAGCATATGCAAGCTCCTGAGTGGACCAATCGGTTAGTGAATTGAATGGAAATAAACACTTTAGTTATAAAATGACCCCTGTTCTCTGTAAGTTCCAAGAGACACCCTGGAGACATGTCAAGTGACCCATCATGCTCTTCTAAGGGACCACCTTCGTCCCTCAGGATTGTAGAAGGCCTGGGACTGAGAAAATTCATGGAGGACGTCAAATGTCCATGTGGCCTTTCTGGCTCTGGCTTGTCAAAAGCACAAGCAACGAAAGACATGAGTTGGAAGTGGTTCAGACTCGGCATTTGATGCCCTGCAAATCAAGATGAGCCCCTGCAGGATGCATCAGGAGCAGAGAGTTGACAGGGGGGCACACAGTTCTGGGCCAGAGGATGGGGGTCCAGTTATTAGGTGAGCTGTGATAGTAGGAGTGTGAGGGTCCCGAAGTACCCAGGGACCCCCAGTCAAGGCCACAGGAATGATCACCTTATCCTGGTCAACTCATCTGCACACAAATGGGCTCCGTATAATCAGAATTCTTTGTGTAGAAGGAGGAGACAGGGAATCTAAAGCGGGGTGGGCAGGGATGCCTCATCTCAGGACTTTTCCTTTCATCCACAAGAGACTGACCAGCTAAAGGCCTCTGGGTCGGAGAGAGCATCTAGCATGGACCAGCCTATCGTCTGTCACTCACAACACTGTTCTCCAGAGCCTGAGATGCAAAGGGAAGAAAGGGATTAGAGGGGAGCATGGGCCCCCAAGGCGGAACAGCAGAGTGAGCCACAGGGAAGACTTTGGCTAGTCTCCACGAACTGGCCAGCCTTGGCCCAGCCAGCCGCCCTTTGTGCCCCAAAGATGCCTAGCACGGGTGGCAGCTGTCCCAGCACACAAGGTCACCTTCTGGAGAGAGCTGCTCTGATGCTCTTCAGATTAACTCCATCTCCCCAGCCTGCCCCACCCACCACTGCTCTGGGGCCCCCACAGGGGCCTGGCACTCAGTGCTTCCTGTCAGATGGCTTCCTGTCCTAAGCTGCTAGGCTGGTGCCTGCTAGCCAGCACGTCTGCCCATCTACCCTCCAGGGCCCGAGTCCTCAGTGGTCCCGGGCTGCCTCCTCCATGTGCATGCTTCTCAAGAGTAAGGGAGCTGTCTCCACTTCAGGGTTAACAGACGTCACTGTGACCATCCCAGGGTGCGGGCAGATGCCCACTTCTCCCCACTGCTGGAGCAGCTCCCCCCACCACCTCTCACTTGCTTCTCAGAGGGGAGTGCCAGGCCATGCTGTTGCTCACCCGGGCATACGGCTCTGAGCCGCCCACTCGCTGCCTGGTTACTAATCCTTTCCTGGCTCCATCGCCCCAAGTGCCAGCCCCACCTGCCCAGCAGTGTGAGAGGAGTTTCCGGCTGCTCTGCACACAGTTGGTATTTGAGGGAAGAAAGCTGCCTTGTAAACATGAGCCAGGGCACCGTGGAAATGGGGCCAGCTGCTCAGAGGGTATGACAAGCAGATCTGCACAGGGCCAGGCTGGGTCATCGAGTGCTATGCCATCACTCCCGCTCCTACTGCCCCTACAATGACGGGTTACTGTTGATGATCAGCTGGCCTCTTCTTGGGGGATGATATTCAAAATATCTATCAACTGGTAAGATGGGGCAGACCCATCAGAACAGATGATGGTTTTAGTGCTAGGCCAAAAGGCCTCAGAGTAGGGGCAAGGATGGCAACACAGAAAGGGACACTTAAGGGACACGGAGCAGTGGTTGTTTACTAACGAGTGGTGCCTCCTGTTCAGATGGTATCAGCTGGACTTTCCCCATCATTTCTAATTGGTCCCCATGCTGCCACTGCTCAGGGAGCTCTCTGCCACCCCTTGTGTTCAGTTGCTGGCCTTGCACCCCTTTCAGATAGGGACCTCATCTCCAGAAGACTGGGAGCCCCGCCCCCCACCTCACTCCCTAATACTAGGCCCTTGTCACCCTTGGCTCTCTCCTGGGCCCCTATAGTGCCAAAGGATGGAAGTCTCTTGCCAGGGAAAGTAATGTAAATGTTTTCAAAGGACAGGATGCCACATGTTGCTGGCAAAATGCATCCCGCCACCACGAGTGGCAGTCTTGTTCCTGTCCCTCACTTAGACACGGATCTGGGCAAGCCACATCTTTTCACTGAGCCAGGCGTGCAAAACACTTTATACATGGCAGCTCTGTCAGAAAGGACTATTTCCTCCCTATAGGTGTGGGGAAGCTGAGGCTCAGAGAAAGGAAGTAGCTTACTCAGGATTACACGGCTAGGGAAGGGACAGAGCAAGGCTGTGTTTTATCTGCTTCTAATGCCCTCTCCACACTCTCAGTGAGAGGACATGAAGTTACTTGGTGTCTGATGCTGGCTGGTAAGAGAGAGAAACGCTCAAATAGGCTGGGGTTATCAGGGAGGGCTTCTCGGAAGAGGCTGTCTTAAAAATGACAGAGATTGAGAGAAAGGTCATTCTAGTTGGGAAGTACAGTATAACCAAAGACACAGAGACTGGAATGCTCTAACAGTGAGGAGTCCCATCTGGATGGGCCAGAGGGGTGGCGGGAGGTGGAGGCTGGGTAATGGGAGGGTGAAGCGGTTGGGACGTGATTCACAGTCTAGCCACAGCAGCTTCCTGAGCAGGAGAAGAGCAGAGTAAGCATCAGGTTCTATGAAAAGTCAGTTCAGCTACAAGATGGGGGCACGATGCCACACAGCTCTCCCTCCCCTCCCCTGGGAAGAAGATCCCCCTGGAGAAGCCCTCATTTATGCCAGGAGAATCTGGGCCCTGCTGCTTCATTTTCCATCCTCACTGACGCAGATAATCCAAAGAGTCATTTCAGCTGCTTGGAACAGCAGGGTTGGATTTTGTGCTACCTGATTCTTAACTCCGCTGTGTTCGACTGATGCCCACCCCATCTCCTCCAGGTCTCTGCATGCTGCCAGGCACTGAGAGGGCTGCCACTCGTGACCGGAGCTGAGAGGGGTGGGTGGTGGTAACAGCCCAGGCAGGCAGGCAGGCAGGCGAACATGGCAGATCCCCAAGGGGACAGAGCAGAGTGCAGGTGTGAACAGGGGCTAAGGGTTGGGTGAGTGGTATGCGAACTGCTCAGGAAGCCCATCTCTGCCTTGGTCACCCTGACCCTGGTGAGAGCACCTAGATGTGTTGTAAGGGGCTGGAGTCCTGCCCTTTACAGTAGTGTATTATGCTGGAGAAACACAAAGGAAAGTTAGAAAGTCACTCTGCACATCACACACCACCTGCCAGCCTTGACCCAGCCTCCCGGGAAATGGCTTCTGCCATTAAACATCATGCAGAATGGCCTCAAAGCTGGCCAGTTTCCCCTTCAGGGAAACCAAGGTCAGCATATTGGTCCCAGGAGGCTGAGGCCACAAGGACGGCACTAATTGCTGAACGCTTACCATACACCAGGTCCTGTGTGTCACCATCCTCACTCTACAGGTGAAGAAACAGAATCCCCAGGTGGTGCCAGAGGATTCCAACCAGGCCGTCGGCTCCCTCTTTCTCATCTCCCAGGATTCCTCAAAATTTTTGCCATTGCCCACCTTTATCACAATCTCCAGGGCTGTTGTTCAACTTATAGACTCGCAGGTTCCACCCCATACCCCTAAAGCAGAAACTCCAAGATGAGGCCCAGGAGCCCCTGTTTTTAACAAGCTCCTCCAGGAGATTCCTCCAGACTAAAAGCCTCTCTTCACTTCCCCCACGATGACCTGTGCCCTGATGTCTGCTGAGAGAAAGGCTGGCGTAGACAGGGATTAGGGAAAAAGCAGGACATCGTCAGATAAGATGCCCAAACTCAGACATGGATTAGGACCCATGAGGTAGGGGGTAGGGCTGACCCTCAGGAATGTGTTCAGACTGAGCTAAGCTTTCAGGAAAATTAGAAAGACCCCCAGACCCTGAGACTGTCTGAGTTTAGATTCGCAGCACGAAGGCTGCCTCTGGAAAGCTGATACAGCAAGACGCAGCAGGAACTTAATACTTCAGAAGGGCCCAGTAGCCCACCCTGAGCCACCCTATGGAGACTCCATGAACCCCAAGGCTATGATCCAGGCCTGTTCACTCAACACCTGGCCAGGTGGGCCATGCAAAGGCAGGATGGTGCTTCCGGTTCGATCTGAAGCTTCATATGCCCCCTGCTGCCACCACCACCACCACCACCAACCCCCTGCTACCCAGACTAAGACACAAGGCTTTCCCGGAGGGAGAGGGAGTGAAGGTCCTTGTCTCGACTCGGGACAAACAGCCCCTGCTGCAGGAGGGGAACGGGAGGGGGCACGGAGGAGGTCAGAGCCAGGACCACATACACTCTGCTGAGACTGTAAGAGCCCAGAATTCTAACATTCCACAGGTCAAAGATTCCAAGATTCTAAGACTGCAAAAAGCCCATACCTCTAAGGATTCCATGTTTTTAAGATTCCGTCGCCTATCTAATTCTATGCTGCTAATTCTTGAGACTTTAAAGTCCCATTGTTCGTTGCTGGGCCCCAAACCTGAGGGCTCTGGCAGTGACAAAGTACAAAGAGAGAGAAAGAATAAGAGAGAGAGAGAGATGGCGAGGGTGAAAGCTAAAAATACTAACGACAGCTCCATCCTTTGAATCTGAGTCAGAAGTGGACCTTGGCAAAGGCCAAGACCCTTCTTTTGGTTGTGATGCTGAATTTCTCTCCCTGGTAGCGTGGCAGAATTGTTCACACATGGCTACCCCAGCTGAGCAAAGCCCCACACAGGCCATAATGCCCAGTGACTGATGGGCTAGACAGCTCAGCTCAGGAGCCAAGTAAAGGCCCCATGTCTTAGTTTGAGGAGGCTGCAGGACCAGCAATTTGCTGAAGACACCAGCTTCCTGTGCAAAGCCAGAGTCTTAACACTGGGCAACTACAGAGTTTTGCTGCAAAACCCAGAGCCAGGGGCCTCCCTGCTGACACTTGGGGTGCAGCATCATGCCATGGAGTCCCAGCCCCATTCCAAGGACCCCTTCACCCTTTCTAGTGGAAGCCACTGCCTATGGGATCTGGGAGGCCAGCCCAAGAAAGTACATCTGAATTTCTCAGAGCTCAGTGATCAGTCTGGCTGCCTTCTCTTCCATAAATAGGGACTATGGTGGGCAGGGGACATGAGGTCGAGCCCCTGAGGCTGGCCTAGAGTAGGCCTGGCAGGAACACTCACTCACAGCCAGCATCTTTGGACTGCAGAGAAGAGTAATTACTGGCTGGTCAGGCCCAACCCAATAGCCTAATCCTAATCATAGCTGCTATTTATTACTTGAGTGCCAACAATGTGCCAGGAGCCGTGCTTAACTTTTTTACACAGTGTCTTGCTTAACCCTCACGTTGCTCTGTGAGACAGGTACAATGATCATTCCCACTCCGCGAGCCAGGAAACTCAGAGATGCTCATGAGGGCTTTCCTGGGTCACACGGTCAGCCAGTGGTCTCCGACCCCAGCGTCTGCCCTCACAGTCACTACGCTATGCTGCTACCCGTGGTCCCCACTCAGCCCCTCTCCACTGTCAGACCCTCACCCAATCAAATCTAAGATCCCCGGGGGCACTCTGTTTGGGGGCACTGGGATACCCTCTTTGACCGTAACCTCCTGGAGCTACTGTCTGAACCATGGGCGGTGGGGATGAGCACCTAGACTCCACCTGCCCAAGGTGCTCACTCCAGCCCAGCCCATTCAGGCTGGAGGTCTCAACCAGGAGCCCAGGGGTTCTTGCAGGGTTCCCCAGAACCCTGTTTTCTCTGGTCATAAACATGGGTTTTCCTGACAATGCTGGGGTTCAGGAGCTGGTGCAGCTGGGGTTCCAATGGCCGTGGGTCAGACCTGGCTCTTTCGGACTCCTGCTGCTGTGACCAAGGAAATCTCACGAGCTGTGTCCATGAGCTCCTGACCCTGTGACTCCAATGCCTTTGTAGGAATATTTTTAGCAGAACCTTTTTTTTTTCCAAAATAAATGTGAATTGTAAAAATTATCACTTGGATTCACAGAGTTTGTTTGTTTGTTTAGGTTTGGTATTTTTGCTAAGGTTCTCCAGGGAACAAATGGGAGCTCCCAGAAGTTCTCAGCAGGGTTGTGAAGCATGACTAGGTGTTTCCCAGGGTGAAGGATGAAGCCAGGGCCAGGGCTGGGGCTGAGGCTGGGGCTTGGGCTGGGGCTGGGGCTGGGGCTGGGGCTGGGGCTGGGGCTGGGGGTTGGGATTGGGAGTTGGGGTTGCGGGAAGGATTTGCCCTGGGCTGGGGGAGAGGTGCTGAATTGGGGCAGTACACACATTCATGTTTAAGAATTCGAGTTCTGCTATCAGGGGTTCTAGGGTTTGAATATCAACTCTGTCATCTGTTAGCTACGTGTCCTTGGAGAAGTTACATAATTGCTCTAAGCCTCATTTTCATGTCTGTAAATACAGTGTAGGTGAGGATTCAATGAAATGAAGCACGTCAAGTGCTTCACACTCATAAACATTAGCTCTTAGGATTTTGCTGGGCAGGAGGCAGGGCCCATGTCTGTCACACATTCAGCTGTGTTCTCCAGAAACAGGACAATGCCTGACCCACAGTAGGTTCTCAATAAATGTTTTTCAAGTAAATATCAGTAAAAGTTCTGCTTTAAAAAAAAGAAGAAGAAGAAGAAGGTTCATGGTCAAATACATTAGACAAATTCTGGACTTGGGCAAGTAGATACGATTTCTTCAGGATATTGCAGAGTCTTAAATGTTCTAAAAGTACATCGTAAATCTCTCAACAATTGCAGGTTTCCCATTTTGGAAGGAGCAAGTGTGCCACTGGGAGCACACTTGAGGTTCCCCAGTGCCTGGGCAATGCTCTGATAGTCAGAGACGGAGCAGGGCTAAGGTTGACATTGGACCTGGAAACTTGCTGGGGTAGGGGTCAGAGGAGAAGGTGATCTAAGAGGCTGTCTTTTCATTCACTCACTCACACTCATTCATTCATTCAAAAAGTACCTATTGCATTCCTGTTAAGCGAAAGGTGCTGCATGAGACACCATCAGGGGAACAGAAACAACTCACATTTGCATCCTGTCCTTGAGAGCTTCTCAGGGCATTTGGGCCACTTTGCCACACGTGAACTGGGCACCCACGGAGTACCAGACACAAGGCCAGTACTAGGAATGCTGCAGTGGATTAGACACGGGCCTGCATTCATGCAAGTCCTCAGTCAGTGGAGAAGACCAACCGGTTCTCAGTCATTGCACCCCAGGACAACGTGTGCCAAAGCCCAAGTGTCTACGGCTTCCGGGAAGGTTGCAATTAACCCTGAGAGGGAGCCCCTCGAGGTCCTGGCCTGGGTTATAAAACATGACTAGAGTCTTCTGGAAGTTAAGGATGGACAAAGCATTCCAGGTAGAGGGAACAGCAGTCAACACTGATATATATTTTGTGATGTGAATTACTATGTAAGTAATACAGATGTAAACATGACTACCATATTAAAAATAAATGACCGCTTACACCAGTTTACATATCAGCAGCAGGGCTGCCAGCTCCTACGAGGTGCTCACAGTTACTGGGTCGAGGGGATTCTGAGAGCTCACAGATCACCCACAGGGACACAGCACAGTTGGAGCCCAGTGTGCAAACTAAGACCGTGTCCTAGCCTACTTCCTCTGAGAAGTCTGGATCCCCTCACCAGTTTCACCCGCCCCATTCCTTGGCCCACACTGGGCTCCCCCTAGGCTCTCCTGCCCATTCTGAGACTCAGCACAGTCTCATGGGAGTCTGCTCCCAGTTCAGAGATGCTGGCCCAGGTCTCCCCAGCTCTCTCACCAAGCCCTACTTGCTCCTCTCAACCTTCTCACTCTTCCTTCCCACCCAAGGAACAGCTAAGAGCCCTCTTTGTCCCTCCTGAGTCCATATAGGTATCCACAGGCTCAGTCATTTCACAGGGACAAAGGCACTGTCACTACCACAAAAGATGTCACCAAGGAGAAAAATGAAACAGGCAAGCTTTCCCCACAGTCTCTCGCTAGATTTGGCATCATGGCCAGGGAACCCCTTTTCCTGCTCTAGGTGAGACCGTAGCAATGGTCTATCTCCTACACCCCCACCAATCTCATCAGACCAGTGTCTGCCTGGACCAGCCCTGCCCCAGAAACTCTGATGGCTCAGCATGTAGAGTCCTGGGGCTTCCATTCCCCACCCCCAACTGCTGGCACCTCCTCCCCTGCTGCCCTTGGATGGCACAATGGTAAAACTTGAGACTCTATCACTACTGCTGTTGCTGCCATGGCCCCTCCTCCTCCCTGGTGATGGAGGGTCTGAAGCAGCAAGGAATGGGCTCCAGCCCCCAGCCCTACATACTCACACACGTACATAAAGACACCCACATGTTTATACATAGGCATTTGTGCCATCAGCTACACAAAGACACACATTCACACACAAAGCCACATAGTCCCACACATCCACACATCCATGCATGCACACATGCACACATAGGTGCAGGCTCATGTTCAAACTCACCCCACACAGATCAAGTCACCTATACACAACCCCACGTCATGACCACAGATAATTCTCCCAGCAGAGAGTCTGGCACACAGAAGGGGCTCAGTGTTACTACCTTACTGCTCGCAAGAGCAGCCCTGCCACGCCTGTCAGGAGAGGGACGGTTGAGCCAGGACTTCCTTCCACAGAGCCACTCTGCCCCCTGGGGGCTGGGACTGGTAACAGGCCAGAGCTGAGCCCCGAGAGGAAGCGTGGCATCCTGAGGCTGGTATGTTACGGTGAGTATTTGATTCCTTGCCCACTACTCCCCACCCCAGCTGAGGACCAGGACAGAGTGTGGGGAGCTAGAGATGCAGCGATGGAGCAGGAAGCAGAGAAGGTTGAACCAAAGGTTATCCCTTTACCAACCCTAAATGCCCCTTCTGAACTCCCCACACCTGGCTTATGAATACTACTGTCCAGGCTTTTGGCCCCAGAATTTCTCTATAGTAAGAACTCAGGAGCAGCTCATCTGGTTGAGATAAGGGACTAGAAAATGTTCCTTGAGGTTGTAGTTACCTAGCTAGCATGCTACTTGTCTTTAGATTGTAAGTTTATTGCAAAGAGGCTTGAGAAGGGGGCAGCTGAAGAAGACTGCCAACCTGGCTACCAGCACCACACACATTTTATCAGTGAATGCTCACAACCACCCAGAGATGGTTATTACCAGGGGTGTGCTGTCAAGGGTGCATCAGCCAACTCTCCAAGTGTGGTTCACAAATGTTGGCTGACATTTTCACTTAAGTGAGGGAGTGAGATAAAAGTGAAACAATGAAGGTGTGTGTCAGAATTTCACTTGTTCCTCAATGACATGAGTGGCTTCTTTGCTGAATCAGATAATAGTTCCAAATACTGGAAGAAATGTCCTCAATTTTTTGTGCTCTTCACCACATCAGACTTTTCAATTTAACCAATCATTACCATGTTATCCATCACTTTCTTAGGTCTAGACAATCAACAAAATGACAAAAAAAAAAGTCCTAATTTGTAACAATTGCCCTTTTTTTTATTATATAAATACTGTCACCAAGGCCAATTTTAAACTACCAATATGCATCACTGAACATGAACTTGGGAAGTGAATGCCCAATAATACACTGTTACAAAGTATTCCCAAAATTAGGATATCATATATGTAAATAACCTCAAAAAAAAATAGGAACTAATTAGTGTTGAGTGTTCTGTTTTTAATACAATTTGTGCTATTGTAAGTTTACATAATTTAATTTTAATGATGGCTTTCAACAACTTGTTCACAAAATTTCTGAAAATGTAATGATGGGCTCTTGCCAGCCACCGTGAACTGGCTCCAGCACAACACTGGGCTGTCATCCCATTTTACAACAGTGGAAACTGAGGTGCATAGAGATGGGGAGTCTTAAAAGCTCAAGGTCAAGCTGAATGTGGGCTTGTTGGTGAAACAATCAGGTATATTTTTCTCTAAAACTGAGTTGTCTCAGCTGTTTCCTAGATTTTCAAATCCCTTCTCAGAATGGTCTGGCATCTTCTCTGTGAGACCCTAGAGCACTTCAGTGCAATATACAGAGTTTCCTTTTCCTCCTCCTCCCTCTGCAAAATCAACCCCAAGGCTGGACCCCTTTTTGTACTATTCCAGGGACATTAAATTCTAGAATGAGCCTCTGAGGCCAAACTAGGAGCCCCTGGGTACAGGGGAGAGTGAGGGGCACCCGGCCCAGGCAGCACACACTCTAGTGACCTGTCTGATACGCCAATCTTACTTCATACCTCTAGATGCCACGGGCGTAGCAGAAAGAGCTGGGGAGCCCAGCAGAGCTGTGTGAGAGTCACACTGATAAATTTGTGACCTTGGGCAAGTCACTTCACTTCTCTGAGTAAAATGGGGCTTGTAATCCCTGCCCTCAGGATTGCTATGACAATTATCTAAACACGGTCTTATTTCTCCCAATTTCCTTAAATGGTGGGATTCAGTAGATGCTAGGGAGCCCCTCACTTGTCCCTGCCTTGGTCCCTGCCTTTCTCATGCACACCCCATGCGTGAGGCAGAGAACTGTACACCCCACCTACAGCCATGGCCTGGAGCTGCCTCCACTACTGAGCCAGGCCCAAGCTTCTTGAGGCTCAAAGAGAGGAAAATTTCTGTCCTTCACATACAGCTGGAATGACCTCAGCCTCATCCCACAAGCACAAGTGTAAAAAAAATATATTTTATGTCTTTCTTTCTTCCCAGAGATGCTCACCTCCCTCTCTGCCTGGCATAGGTCGTCTGTGAGCTTAGGCTTTACCAGATAGAGAGGAGTGTTTGCCTGTAAGCAGCTTCTGTTTTTCACTCATTAGAATTTCCAGAGAGAGGGGAAAAAATACTAGAGCCCTGGATTTCTTTTAAAAAGAGGAGAAAAAAATATGAGGATACCACAAATTAATTTTTAACATATTATCCTGCCACACTCAGCTGCGTAAGGACAAAGATGAACATAAAGGCTCATGTGGTTTATATCAGTGTTTTCAAAACAAATTGACACAGTCTCATGACTGACTATTCAAGTTATCTCTTGCTGTGTAACAAAGAATTCCAAAACATAAAGACTTAACACAATAACTATTCAGTTATTAATTATCTATTCATTGATTATTATTTTAATTTGTTCATTATGTCATTATACATTTTAATTATTCACTTTGCAGGTCATGAATTCAGGCAAAGTTCTGCAGGGCAATTCTTGAATTCCATGTGGCGTTAAAAGAAGTCATGCTGGGCTCCTTGGAGACTGTCAACCCTAAGGGCCTACATGTGGCCTCTCCAGTACAGCAGATGGTCCAAGAGAGGAACTGAAAGCTGCCAATATCTCAAGGCCTGGGACCAGAAACTGGCATCGCATCATCTCCATCATAGTCTACTGGTCAAGCAGCCCCAGAGCCCACCCAGATTCAAGAAGAGGAAACACAGATCTCACTTGTCAATAAAAGGCATAGTAAGAAATTTATAGTCATCTTCTATGTGCCACACCAGCATTTTTTGTTAATAAAATAGTGTTAAAAAAAATAGAATTCCCAACTTGATCTACACATTCAATGCAATTCCAATCAAAATCACAGCAAGTTATTCTGTGGATATCAACAAACTGATTCGAAATTTTATATGGAGAAGCAAAAGACTCAGAAAAACCGACAAAATATTGAAAAAAGAAAGACTAAGTTGACTGCATTACCTGACTTTAAGACTTACAATAAAGCTACTATAATCAAGACACAGTGTGGTAAAAGGAAAGACAAATAGATCAGTGGAACAGAATAGACAGCCCAGAAGCAGACCCACATAAATATAGTCAACTAATCTTGGACAAAGAAGTAAAGGCAATACGATGGAGCAAGTAGTCTTCTCAAAAAATATTTCTGGAACAAATGGACATCCACATGCAAAACAATGAATCTAGACACAGATCTTAAAAACATCACAAATATTAACCCAAATTGCAACACAGACCAAAATGCAAAACATAAAACCATAAAACACCTAGAAGATAACATGGGAGAAAACCTAGATGACCTTGGGTATGGCAATGACTTTTTAGATACAACAAGAAAGGCATAATCCATGAAAGAAAAAACTGATAAACTGGACTTCATTAAAATTTAAAACTTCCACTCTGCAAAAGACAATGTCAAGAGAATGAGAAAAAAGCCACAGACGGGGGAAATATTTGCAAAAGACACATCTGATAAAGGACTATTATCCAAAATATACCAAATATTCTTAAAACTCAACAATAAGACATTAATAGACACCTCACCAAAGAAGATATACTGATGGCAAGTAAGAACATAAAAAGATGCTTCATACGTCATCAGGGAAATGCAAATTAAAACCACAAATACCACTATATACCTATTAGATTGGCCAAAATCGGAAACATTGAAAACACCAAATATTGGACGGGATGTGGAGCTATAGGAACTCTCATTCGTTGCTGATGGGAATGCAAACTGATATAGCCACTGTGGAAGACAGTTTGGCATTTTTAAACAAAACTAAATATACTCTTACAATACAATTCAGCAATTGTGCTCCTTGGTATTTACCCAAAAGAGTGAAAAAAAAGTCTGTCCAGAAAAACATACACAAAGATGTTTATAGGAGCTTTATTCATAGTTGCTAAAACTTGTAAGCAACCAAAATGTTCTTAGTAGGTGAACAGATAAATTGTGATACATGCAGGCAATGGAATACTATTCAATGCTAAAAAGAAATGAGCTATCAAACTATGAAAGACATGGAGGAAAATTAAATGCATATTACTAAGTGAAAGAAACCAATCTGAAAAGGCACAGTGAATGAGTCTGACTACATGACATTCTGGAAAAGGTTAAATTATGGAGACAATAAAAAGATTGGTGGTTGCCAGATTTGGTGGAAAGGGAGAGAGATAAATAGCACATGACACAGAGGATATTTAGTGCAGTGAATGATACCACGTATGATACTATAATGGTAGATACATGTCATTACACATTTGACCAAATCCATAGAATGTACAATAGCAAGAGTGAACCCTAATGTAAACTACAAACTTGGGGTGATACTGATGTGTCAATGTAGGTTCATCAATTGTAACAAATGTACCATTCTGGTAGGGAATACTAATACCAGGGAGGACCTGCATGTGTATGGGCAGAAGGTATATGCAGTGGTCACCAACCTTTCTGGCACCAGGCACTGGTGCTCCTATGAGAATATAATGCTTGATGATCTGAGGTAGAGCTGAAGCAGTGATGCCAGCGCTGGGAGCAGCTGCAAATACAAATGAAGCTTCACTCGCTCACCCACCACTCACCTTCTGCTGTGCAGCCCGGTTCCTAACAGACCATGGATCAGAACCGGTCCATGGCCTGGGGCTTGGGGACCCCTGGTATATGGGAAATCTCTGTACCTTCCTCTCAATTTTTCTGTGAACCTAAAACTGCTTTTTAAAAAAATAAATCTTAAGAAAAAAAATAGAATTTAAAAGATCAAACTCTAGCCACATATGACAAGGGTAAATATTGTTTCAGTTATAGAAATGTATACAAAAGTAAAATATATTTTCTATTTAACATTTAGGTCAAAAATGTAAAAGTTCTGGTCTGAATCCATGCCATGCATTCAGGCTAAGAGGGACACACAACAAAGCTGCAAAATATGTGAAGTAAAAACTGATAAATTTTTTTAAAAAATAGACAAATTCACAATTATAATTGGAGACTTCAATTCTCATCTCAACAATTGATAGAACTAGGTGGAAAATCAGCAAGGATAGGGAAGTGAACAATACCAGCAACCAACAAGGTCTGATTGACATCTATAGTACACTCTGCCCAACAAGACAGAACACACATTCTTTTCAAGGGCCCACAGAAAATATACCAAAGTAGACTATATACTGGGCCACAAAACAAACCTCAACAAATTTAAAAATAATTGAAATCAGACCAAGTTTGTTCTCTGACTATAATAAAGATAACAGGAAAATCTCTGACTATTTAGAAACTAAAAAACACACCTCAAAATAATCCACGTGGTCAAAGAGAAAATCTCAAAGGAAATTTAAAAATACACTGACTTAATGAAATTTTTTTAAAAAAACATATTTCGCAAAACATATATCTGACAAAGGACATATCCAGAGCAAATAAAGAACTTTTACAATACGATAAATACAATACAATTAAAACCATAGTAAGACAGGACTTCATAAACACTAGCATGGTTAAATTTTAAAAGTGTGTCAATGCTGTGTTTACAAGCATGTGCAACAATGGGACTGTCACATACATACCACTGATGGAAATGTAAAATGGTACAAGTGCTTCGGAAAACTGCATGGCAGTCATACCTATTTACCCGACAAATCAAAGTATGTATGCAGAAAACGATTTATACAGGAATGCTTTTTTATAATAGCCTGAAACAATCCAAAGGTCCATTAACAAGCGAATAGATAAACAAATTATGATATATCCATTGCATGGAATACTATTCAGGAATAAAAAGGAACTATGGATACACACGAAGACATGGCTGAATCTCAAAACATTATGCCAAACAACAACCAAAAAAAAAGAAAGATACAAAAGACTATACTGCACAATTTATATGAAATTTATATGAAATTCTAGACCAGGCAAAAGTAATCTACAGTGATGGAAAAACATCAGTGGTTGCCTGGGGCTGGGTATAGGGAAGGAGATTCGACAGACAGAAAAGCACTTTGTCGGTATGCTATTAAAGTTTTTCAACACTCTACTCTAAATTTCTGTACTTAGTTCTTCCTCTCCCACGGATAACGAACAATTCGCAACCCAGCTTGGTCCGGGACCCACACTTTGAGAAGCACCGCCATACCCCACTTTGTCAACTACTCAGGTTCTCTAATAGACAGACAGACGTACCTGCAGTCTTGCCTTCCAAACCTAGAATGGAAATCTGGGAGGCGAGGAAGGGGAGGCTCGGGACAGAGCCCAGGGTCACTGGGTCTTGAATATGGGCTTACGCAGCAGCCTCAGCACCCGGTATGTGTTGAGGCCCGGCACGTCAAATCCTGGGGACAGCCCCTGGTGATCCAAGGGGTAGAAGTTGACCAGCTGCCCGTGCTGGGCCTCCAGGGAGAGCCAGGAGTCCCCGAGCGGCAGCACGCACGGGAACTCCCGGGCCACGTGCAGCTGGAAGACGCGGCCACGCAGGTGGCGCAGCGACAGCGTGCGGAACGCAGGGGGCACCAGCGCCTCCACGCGGGGCCCGAACTGGCGCAGGCGCAGCTCCCCCGCTGAGCCGGCGCGCACCTCGTAGAAGGTCAGGTTGGCGAAGGTGAAGTATCCGGTGAAGGGGTGCGCGATGGGCGGCGGGGCCGGGCTGAGCTCGGCCTCCCGTAGGGCCCTTTCCATGGCTGGCAGGAGCACGTCGTAGGCCTGCGCCACCAGGTCGGGCCCGGGCGGACGCGGCCCGGCCAGCAACAGCACAAGCCCCAGGCTCAGGGACGGCACCAGGGAGAAGGTGGCGGCGTAGCCGTCCAGGTCGCCGTCCTTGCGCACCACACGGTAGCCCCTTTGCGTGTGGAACTCCCAAGGTGTGCCCGTCTCGTTGGCGAAGTAGGCGCCTGGGCAGGCCAGCAGCGGCGCCAGCAGCGTCTTGGCCACGTCGGGTCGCAGGAGCCTCTTCGGGCTGCTGCCCAGGAGCTCCATGGCCAGCTTGGCCAGGTCCGCGGTGGTGGAGTACATCTGGCCTGACGGGCGGTACCAGCCCAGGTCATAAAGTGGCGCCGGCTTCCCACTGCCATAGAAACCAGCCGCCAAGCGGGTGCGCACAAGAGGATTGAGGTCGAAGCCGGTGTCTGCCATCCCCAGTGGCTCCAGTACGTTCTCGGAGATCCAGCGCTGGTAGTCACCATGGGTTGTGTGGGCTGCCAGGACATGAGCCAGAAGCGAGAAGGCCAGCGTGCTATAATGACACCTAGAAGGGACAGTAAAACCCGGAATGAACATATCCAGGGCCTAAATAGCCCCTTACCACTCCTCAGGCTGTCTGACATGCCACCAGAGTTTCATTGGACTGGGCGGGACAAAGAAAGAACCTGCTTCACTGCATTCTGAATGGCCAGACCAAGCAGAAACTTCGGAAATCACTATGCTACCTCTGGAAAGAGGAAGGCCCAGAGAGGGACAGAGAATTGCCCAGGGTCACACAGCAGGTAGGAGCAATGCACCTCGGAAAGTGATAAAACAAATCTTATTGGTCTTTTACACTTTAGTGTGATTTACTTTAGCATAGAGAAAACTAGAGTCTTAGACTGCCTGGGGCTAGGAAGAAGGGGAATGATAGCCATCATGTAGCTCAAAAATAGGAAACAGGATTTCACCCCTTCCTTCTTCCCAGCCATGACAGTTACCAATAATCAATAAGAGGTCTCTTTTGTTTCCCAGAGCAAGTGCAGTTTCAACATCTCTAAAATAGTGCCTCAATAAGGCACAAGGATCCACAAATGCTATTAGACATTCCTGAACTCTAGCCTAACCTCCTTTTTTACAGATGAGGAAGGTGAGATTCAGAGAGGCCAAGTGCCTCCTCTGAGGTCCACACAGCAAGTTAGTGGCAGAGCCGGAAGGAGGACACCAGCTTGTAGATATCCAAGTATTACCTGGATCCTTTCTTCCTCCGATAAGTGGGGCTTGAGGTTCAGCATTTGGAAAAGGAGAGGGGCAAATTTGAAAAAGAGGCATCTTTTTCCAAATAATGGCCAATAGGCCTGGAAGGGTACCTGTTAGGTGAATGCTAGCTGTCCTCTGTCCAGCCCCACTGCTCCCAGAGTTGGGCTTCTCTGTTCAGTGCCACATTCCCACTATCCACTCCCTGTCTCATCAGCATCTCATTTATTCCCATCATGGTACTTGGCAACATCTGAATGTATCTTGTTTATCTGTTTACTGATAAGGATGTTCACAGTTCATTCACTAGAATGCAAACTCCATGAGGAGGGACCTAGTTGGATTTGTTCACTATTGTATCTCAGTTTAGCACATTCTGGGCTCAAATAGGTGCACAAATAAACTTTGAGTGGATGACTAGAACACGAGGTTTAAACAGAACTGGATCTGGGCCCAGGTTACCCCTGCCTTGCTATGCTGCTGCTTTCTGGGCCTCAGTCTTCTCAGCTATAGAAGAGGGGTTGTATTCAGTGATCTTGAGGTCTCTCCTGGCTCTGACCTCCTAGAATGAGGTAGCAGACTCTCTCTCAGAAGAGGTGTGTCTCCTCAGGAGGTTCCTAATGTTGGCAGAGCATCGAGGTGCACTCCTCACCTGGTTCCTGGATCTGCCACCAGCACATCATCCTTGAGCAGGCTCAGAGCCTCTTGGGTGCTGCCCCTCCACAGCAGCGAAGTGGAGCGGAGCCTTCTGGGCAGCCCTGGGGAAGAGCAGTGGTCAGAGCTGCTGGGCCAGCTGAGGGCGGGGTGGTGGGCCCCTGGGTGTGCTCCCTCCCCCATCTTCCATGGGTTGAAAGATAACAACAAAATCATCTGACAAAACAAGGATAGTCTAGAATGGACTCTAATAATCCTGCCTGTGTTTCATTGGACAAGCCACTTTCCCTCTCTGAGCCCCAGTTCCCTCATCTATGTGAGGAAAATAATTTTATCATAGAGCTGATGTAAAAATCAGATGAGATAGAATGCTTGGCATGGTGCCTAGTCATAGTAACTGCTCAAAAAAATAACTTGTCATCAACTATAGAAGTTGATGATAATAAGTAAAATTTTTTAAATCAGTGGTCAAACAGCTTTGTGGAATGGGCTCCTCTGACCACTTGCACTTTTCTGCTTATTGGATGTGACAACTCTGGAAGGATCACAGGTTATTTTCGTCCATCCACTCAACAATAGATTTCAAGATCTGTTTTGCACCAAAGAATGTTCTGGGTATTGGAGATTCAGTAGTGAATGAAGTCCCTGCCCATGTGGAGTTTACATTCTAGTAGAGGGGACAAGACAACAAGCAAATAAATATTCATGCTATGGATAAAACTGATTCCATGTATGAAAGGAGGGCTTGTTATTTTATACAAGACGGTCAGAGGAAGGCCTCCCAGAGAAGGTGACCCTTGAGCTTGTGAGACCCGGAGAAGGTGAGGGAGAGAACCATGTACTCTGTGAGAAAAGAATTCCTCAGGCAGAGGAAACAGCAAATGCAAAGGCCCTGAAAGAGGTAAGTCTTGGCATGTTTAAGGAACAGCATGGAACAGCCAGTGTGGCTGGAGAGGAGTGAGAAAGGGAGAGACTTTGGAGGTGAGAGATATTGGGGTACCAGATCCTATAGAATGCGATAGGCTACCAGAGTGGGATGGGGCCACTGCAGCGGTTTTGGCCGGAGGAGTGATATAATCTGACATGTTTTATCAAGGGCTGCTCTGGCTGCTGTGTAAATAGAGATATTTGGGGACCATCGCAGCAGCAGGGAAGCCTGTAAGTGGACTTGCAAATCCATGGTTAAATGATGTTGGCTTGGACTAGGGTGCTAGCAGTGGAGGTGGTGAGGAGCGCATGGATTCCAGACATATTTTGAGAGTAGAACCAACAGAATTTACTACTAGGAAGGACTTAGAAGGTGTGGAAATGAGAAGTATCAGTATGATGCCAAGGCTTTTGGCCTGAGTGACAAGGGGATGAAGTCCCAAGTCCTGGGTTTAAGTTTTCACTCTAGCACTTCTTGCTGTGTGACTCCCATCCCATGTGTTTTACTTCTCTGAACCTCTATTTGCTCATCTTTAAGTGGACTGAAGCACCTGCAGTGGTTTCCCTGCAAGATGTTGCAAGACTTAACTAAGAGTATGGATGAAAAGCTCCAGAAATGGGAGAAAGCTGTAGATTAGGATGGGAATCAATTATAAAAGACATTGAGAGCCTAGAACAGAGTTATTCAGATAGCCATATGCTCAACTGGCCCCTTTGGACTAAGAGAAGACATGTAGGTGTTTTTAAACTGACCAAACACTTAGCCCTATGCTGGCTTCCCTGAGTATAGTTGAAGAGGAATTCACAGCACACCCCTAGAGGGAGCCCAGGAGTCAGATTATAACCACAAGTGGATCTAACAGGAGGCTCGTGAAGTTTAATCCTTAAGGCCCCCCACCTAGACAGTCCCTTCCAAGGCTTGTATCTAATTTTGAATTTATAACATTGTATTGTTAAAAAGGATGCCCAAAATTATATCTTCAGCAGGCCCCACTAAACCTATGTCTACCTCTGGCCATAATAATTGAACAGGTAGGTACCTGCTGTGTGCCGGGTACTCAGCTAAATGCTTTACACTCATTAGCTCTTTTAATCCCCCATAATAGTCTGAACCATGGTTATTTTGCAGTGGAGATAAACAAGGCTCAGAGAAGTTAAGTGACCTGTCCAAGATCACACAGCTAAGAGGAGGCAGAGCTGGAATTCCTGTGCTGGTGCCTTTAACCACTGGGCAGTCCTCCCCCACAAAGACTGATCCTGTCCTGCCTGGACTACCTCAGGAGACTCCATCCTCTCACTGAGCCTCAGGTTCACCATCTGCTAATAGCTGTGATAACCAGCCATGTCCACTGACTGAGACCTTAGGCCTGAACTCACTTTGTAAAATGATAAAATGGTGGACACTTGTAAGGGGTTCCTACCTTGAGGGTTGATGGGTTGATCATTGCTAATAGGAGCAATAGAAGGCCTTTTGGGGTGGGGCAGACAGTGCCTGCATTTTTCCCCCTGGCTGGCTCAGTCACCACACAGCAGAGCCCCCCTCCCACCCATACAACACACCTTTAAACCAGCCCTCCCCAGTCACAGGTGGCAGATAGGCAAAAAGGCCCATGAACAATTCCTCAGAAGCTTCCAGAGCAGTCCCTCAGCATCTAGCCCGCTTTGATCCAGTGCTGCCCGGTACCCCAGCCTGCTCCTGCCCTTCCATCATATCAATTTCATCTTGGCGTGTTATTGCATTATTATTATTATTATTATTATTATTATTATTACATAATTTATTTTTCATAAGTAATTCATTTACATGATTCAAAATTCAAAAGACATCAAAGGGTATATGATGAAAATTTTTCTTTTACACTTCTGTCTAGCCACCCAGTTCCCCTCCCTGGAGGCAAGTCAATGTTTCAGTCTCTTTTGATCCCTTCCAAAGAAATTATACATACACTTACACATACGCATATACATTATATGTGTATATTTTGTTTATCCATGTAGTAGCATACAATATATGCTGTTATGAGCTTTTTTCTTCCACTTAACATTGAATCTTATTCCATTTCAGTATGTAAAGAACATTATTACCCTTTTTTTTAAGGGCTACATAGTTTTTGATTGTATAGCTGTGTCATAATTTATTTAGTCATTCCCCTATTTATGGATACTTGGGTTGTTTCAGTCTTTCGCTGTTATAGTACTGTAGTGAATAACTGTACATACCTCACACCACACATGTGTGAGTACACCTTTAAGAGAATTTCCTGGAAGACTGATTGCTCAAAGGATATATACATTTTTAATTGTGATAGATATTACCAACTGCCCTCCCTACAGTTTGCACCGATTTTAATTCCCACACTGACATATAAGAGGGCCTATTTCATCACAACCCCACCAACTCAGTGCACCTACTATTTTAGTCTCTGCCTATCTGAAAGGGGGAAAATGTCTCTCAATAGTTTTAATTTGCATTTATTTTGTTATGAATGAGGTTGAGCATCTTTTCATATTTTTTAATATTTAATATTCTTAAGAGCCATTTTTAGTTCCTTTTCTGTGAATTGTTTATTCCATTCCTATCTTTTACCTATTTTTCTGTTGGGTTGTTGATCTTTGTATTGATTTGTCAGTGACCTTTATATATTAAGGAAAATTAGGTTTTCATTGGAGAATTGTTTACAAGTGTTGACTTGTTGACTTATTCTTTACCTAATAGGCAGATCTTTACCTGTCATCTTGCTTTTGACCTACCAACTGATCTTGATTTGTCCACTTGATCTACAGTCGCAGGCTGCACCTCAGCTTTTCCCATATCAGATCTTTCTACCCCTGGCCCCCTGCCCAGGGAGAATGAGAGGGAGCTACGGCCAGTTCAGGAAGCAGAGCAGAGAGTGGGCCCAGCTTGGTTGGATAAGACCTGCTCCTCAGTTCCCCCAATTGATATGTTTGGGGCTGAGCAAGATAAATTCAGAACCACTCACCTGAGAGCTGGCTGGCCATCCTTCGGAGGGTGACAGGCGAAGGCCTTAGGACTGGGCCCACCTCCTCCAGCCCATCCGTCAGGCTCTGTTGTTTGGGGGCCGAAGCCATGCCCAGCGGGTTGTTAATGGTGAAGCTGCTGGCATACCGCTCCAGAGGGTCATCCAGAGAGGCTACGATGCCCTCCTCCCACAGGCGGTACAGCATGAGGACTGGAAAGATCTTGGAGACACTGGAGATCCTGGATGGTGTTGGAGGCACAGAGCACAGAGGGCATCTTGTTGGCCCCACAATCCACCTCTACCCTACACCCAGCCTCCAACTTTCTAGCATTCTAGGAAAGCACTGAGTCCACCTTATTTAACATATCAGACAGACATTCACCAGCCTCTGTAGAATTGGCTTTGGGATGCTTGAGAACATCCCAAACCAGAGGCAGTGGAGCTGGGCTGGACGAATACTCTGAAGCACCTACCCCACGGCAGGCCCTCCCACAGGCCCTTCCCATCTGAGACAGACCTGGGTTGGGTCATACCTCTGCCTCTCACTGGCCAAGTGGTTTTGGGCAAGTACTTTCTGAGATTCCTTGTCCATTTCACAGGTTGTAGAAAGGATTGAATGAGATCGTGCTCATAAAGTGCTGGCAGGTAGTAAATGCTCAGTAAGTGACAGAAAATATAACTGGTGTCCCCATGTCTGGCACATAGCAGGTGCAATGTGAATGGAACCCCTGTATTCCTCACCATATCTCTGGGAGTGAAGGTGTTCACTTTGCATTGTGAGCTTTGGGGATCCTGTAGGCAGCACTCAGGAGAGGAGACTCTGGGTGCAGCAGAATGTCCCAAGTGGCTTTCAACTGGACACTGCTGCTAGCTTGACAGGGACCCAGGTCAAGAGCCCAAAAACTGATTCTGGTTCCTTTGTGGCACATGGAGGGGTGGGAGGATGGGACACAAGGGAGCCTCTTCTAGTGAGGGAGGTTTGGGGTGAAGGGCTCTCCAGAAGGGATTCCTTCCTGACCTGCTACCCCTGTGGTGTGAACTCAGTGGTTCTCTCTGGACCTCAGTCTCCTCATCTATGAAACTGTCAGGACTTAAAGGGCCCTAGCAGCTTGGGCCCCCAGTCATGATGATCTTGAGTCCCCCTACCTCCTAGGTCCTCTTATCCTCCCACCCCCAACCCCTCCATAGGACCCAGGAGGTCACTCCGCTGACCGGTACATGGTGTACTCATTGGGGGGCCCGGAAGCTCGGTCTGAGCCATTCTTCTTCCCAAAGTTTCCGGTCCAGAGCACAGTGTCATTGTGGATGACGACGGCAGACATGGCAGCCAGCCCCGGGGCAGGCAGTGCCTGGCGCAGGATCCTGTCCACCTTGGAGGAGAAAAGCAGGAGGCTCGGAGTCTGGGTGCAGAGACACACCCCACCTCTCATCTGCACACCCTGCCTGGCTCCCCTCCATCGTCTACCCGCCACTGCAGTTGCTGGAGGGCAGCCCAGTGAGCCTCCAGACCTTGAGATCTCAAACTATGCCCCACAGAGTGGGGCCTCCTACCCCAGCTACCATCAGAGCAGTTGCCCTAGAATCTGTTCTACATGTAGGGCTTCCTCATAAGACTTTTGTTCAAATAAACATTTCCTTGGCAAATGACGAGAGGAGGGAGGGGATAAAACTACTGATGTAGTCGAACCCTTGTCTGGCACCCTGGTGTTGGAGAATTTACTATTGACAGATGGTCCTAGGTTCTCTTTGAACATTTATTGAAAATACCCCATTTTTTTAAATGAGGAAGTATAATGGTGACAATATAATGGTGACAACAGCTAATATTTACTGACCATTAAGAATATGAGTTTTCATACACTGTCTCATTTAATCCTCATAATAAGTTAGTGCTAATTTCTCCCCATTTTACAGATGGGAAAACTGAATTTATGAGATGTGAAGTGACTTTCCCAAGGGGTAATGCTCACTCAGCCGCAGTTTTTAATTAACTGCCAGACCACTATGCCAAGCAATTTTACATTCCCAGAGTTGAGCTGTGTCTACCTGAGCTTCAGTCTCCCCCTCCTCAGATAATGATTCACCAGGTATTTATATAGAGATTAGCACATACTAGGTACTCATTAAAAAGCAACAATGGTTATTACTGTTTCATTTGTCTGTATGTCTAAGGTGAATGACCCAAGTAGGTGGGGTCTGACTGGCACAGACTAGAGCTGGCAGACAACCCTCTAGTGTGAAGCCATCCTGCAATAGTAAAAGTTGTGTTGTAGATTGTGTGTTTTTAATTTTGTTGCAATGGGCTCTGTCATCCTCTCCCATCTCATCTTTCTCCTCCCCCGACCTATGGCCCCACAAGACTGAATTTCCTCTAAGTTCTCTGTATGTGACTTGTACTTTGCTGCCTCTGGGTTTTTACACATGCTGTTCCCTCTACCTACAGCACACCCTTCACTCTCCACAAGCTCCCTTACTATAATAGATGCATATCATCTAGGTATCACCTACTTGTTCACATAGCAGTTTAGATATCACTTCCTCCCAAAGTTTTTCCTGACCTTAAGGCCTGTTCCTTTGTGCCCCCCATAGTTTCCTACACTTTCCCCATCCTTATTCTTGCCCCTGCATTATACATGTTTATTGTCATGGCTGTTCCCTCACTCCCAGACTGATAGTTTCTTAAGAGCAGGACAACGTCTTCTTCCTGCCATATCCTTGGTGCCTAGCACAGAGTAGGTACTCAAAAATTACATGTTGAATGAATGAATGCCACTTCCAGCACAGAGAGTATGTCCTCCCCTTCATCGCCAGCACACACTCAGTTCCCTCCTGGGTCATCACTGACCTTTTCCAGGGCCTCCTTCAACACAGGGAGGGGGTGGGCCAAGGGTACAGGCTCAGGGTGCTGGGGACACATCCTCACTGGGGCAACGGTCACCTCTGGTCCCAAGGAACCTGCAGGGAGCATCACATGGTGAGAAGGGGGCAGAGATCAGGATAGGAATCTAGGGGGCATCCTAGAGGAGGTAGGAAGGTGGCAGCAAAGGCCAGAGCCATGCCTTGGGGCCTACTCTCCCAACTGGTAGCAGCCTTACCAGGAGATATCAGGGTACAGAGACCAGCCATGGGGAGCAAGGGGCAAATGGCAGAGTATGCCCAGAGGAGAAGGGACAGTCCTATACTTGCCACCTGCTGCTTGGCTTTCAAAATACCAGTTAGGCCATAGTTCCCAGTTAGCAGCCTTTCTCTCTTGAATGAACTGTTTCCTCCTTTCGTGCGATCAGCAGACTTAGCTAAGTTCCAGCCCCTTGGGGCAGGCTCGACTATCTGTGTCTTTCTGTCTCTCTTTCCTTAATTCTGATTATATGTTTGGATGGAGAAGTGCACTTGGGCTCCACTTAGGCTTCTGGCCTAAATCACAAGAGACAACTCATTCTATCACCAAGCTATGAGTCTGGGCATAGGGGGCTGGAGTCTCATTCTGGCTATATGGCTTCCTTAGAACCTCAGAGGAAAAGGTGTGGGCCTCAGCAGGGCAGGATTCAGACTAGGAAAGCATTGCAAGGGCCCCCAGACCTCCTCTCATCCTCTAAGGACAGTGTGGGGTGGTGAGCATCTGAGCATCTGCACCTTCTTTGAATTCTACTGTTTCCCAAGACTGCCCAGAAGTGAGAGAAGGCTGGAGGTTCACTATGACCATAAACTCTTTTAGCTCTTCCCGTCTCTTGAATCTGGCTGGCTTTGCAGCTTGCTTTGACCAATAGAATGTGGCTGAATGAATCATTGTTTGCGGGCCTTCCAAAATTAGGCTTTAATAGGCCTTTGCTCACTGGGACTACTTCCCCATCACGGACAAGCCTGGGATAGCTACCTTAAGAGCGAGAGTCCCCATGAAGGGAGAGCTGACTTGGGCGGCTGTATCAGAGAGATCCCAGGTTAGACCAGCAGCAGAACTGCCAGCCCCACAGAATGAGAAAGAATGAATCACTTTGTTCAAAACCAGCAGGTTTGGGGGGTGGTTTGTTACTCAGCAATAGATGACTGATATGGTACCAAACAGGAAGATTACACACCTTGGGAAAGATCTCGCAACAACTCCATGACACAGATTTAATAATTGGAACAGGGAGGGCTCAACCAGAGCCTAAGCTTTGCTCGGGACCCAGGTAGGGCTGGTGTCTGCAGCCACGCATCTCTAATGCCCACATGCACGAAAAATCACCTAGAAATCCTAAAATGCAGATTTGATTCAGTAGGTATGGGCATGGGCCCTGGGTGTCCTCATTTCTACCAGCCTCTCAAGTGATGCCCATGCCAAGGTGAGGACTTAGGTCATGTACCCGGGAACGTTTGTTTCCCATTTGTGACAAATTAAGTACAAAATTTGAGAGAAAGCATTTAGAAACTTTTATAGCAGTTTGATGAGGTAATTTTTTGCCTGTTTAATTATTCGAAACTTGGGCTTCTGGTTTCTATGTCTTTTTTTTATTTAATTTCTCTAAGAATTTATATTTATGCATTTATAGTTATACTACCTATTGGACGGGCTGACTTGCCCACTTGTGGACTGTTTGTTTGAGAGACTAAGAAGCCCCTGATAAAAGAATTTTACCCTAGAAAGAATGGATTGGGGTGGGAAAAAAGAGGCTAGTGAGAAAATAAAAATAGCCATTTCTGCAAAAATATCTCTGTGGGACTTTGGAGCCTGGGGCACCTCTTTGAGCCTTTGGCATCCGTAACACAGGATGACTGAGAGGAATGGAGAGAGACATTCTTCAGTGGAGACCCGGATTCTGGACCATCCAGTATCCTAGCAAGTTGGAGGTCCCAGGGGTTGCTAGAGAAACAGAGGGACTAGTAGACATAACCAGCAGTGGTGGCCCATTTGCTGAGCCTTGACCAGCTCAGGATAGAGAGGCTCCAAGAAATGTCAGCTGCTGTTCATGCACACCTGTATTGTTCCTCTCAGGGTCTTAGATATATTGGAGAAGGGTCTTTCAAGGGAAACAGAGCCTGGAGGTCCCAGCATGGAGACTGAAGGCAGAGCAAAAGAAAGTTTATGTTTTCTGGGTCACCCTGAGTTTTAACCCCAGACTGAGTGGCTTTAGAAAACCTCAGCGGCATTAGGACCCTCATTTTATACACAAGGACATCAAGGCACAGAGAGGTCACATGACTGACCCAAAGATGCACAGTTGAAGTCTGAGTGGAGGTGGGAGCTTCTGAGTTTAAATCTCACAATCCTCTTTCTACACCCTCGCATCAGGAGTGGCCACTTAAAGCCCACGAGGACCCTCAGGGATGGGGAGGAACCCAAGGATGTGTCTGCACTCACCGGTCTTGAGCTTAGGGAGGTGATACTGCCACAGGAAGCAGCCAGTCATGAGCACAGAGAGCAGGAAGAAGAAGATGCAGGAAGCCGGGAAGAGCCACTTCTTTTTTACTTTCAGCAGGCTGACCCTCCAGCCAGCCTGGAAGTGGGGGGACACAGGGCACAGTCCCTATGAGGGTCAACCAGAGGGAAAAGAGAGAGGGACCCCTACCCTGGCTCTTCCTATGCCTTGAGTTCACCCAGACATTATGAAAGTCCACAACTTGGGGTAAATTTCACACCTGTAAAACCAAGGTCCTTCCCAGTATGACCTGCTCAACAGCTCTGCCATGTGTTGACCTCTGCACCTCTGTGCCTTTGTATAGCCTGTTCCTTCTGTAGGGCAGGCTCTCTTTCCCCCGTGTACTTAATAAACTATCTTAGACCAGCTAACATGCCATCTCCTCCAAGAAGCCTGCAACTCTCCTCACCCAGGTCCCCTCAAAGGCACTTGGAACAAGCCTTCATTATGGTGCAAATCCAACTCTCTCTATACAACAGTCGTCCAACTACTACTAGCTGATCTACCTAATGGAGTATGAGTTCTCAAGGAAGGGGCCACTTCTTCACCTTCTTACTCTCCTCCCTGGCCTCTGGTTTATCCTGATTTGTTTCCTTCACTGCAATATTCCCAGTGCCTAGAACAGTCCCTAGCAAATCGCAGGCCCTAATAAATACTTGCGAAATGAATGAATGGATGGAAATAAAACATCCTGGGTAGAGTTGAAACCTCTACTGTTTACCCTCGCAGATCTTCTCCTCCCCTCAAACTCATTCTGATGTTGGTGTTTATCATTATCACACATGCTTTTATTCTTTAACTATGTGTGCATGCATCGATAAAAAGCACGTAGTCTTGTTTTGCACATTTATAAACTTATATAAATGATCATACTGTATTATCCTGCAGTTTGATGCATGTCGCTCTGGATTATTCATTTGAACATCTGTAGAGTATGCTGTTGTATGAATGTACTTCATAGTGCAATAGAGCACGGAGTCTGGGGCCAGGCTGCCTTTAAAACATGACTGTTTTATACATTCAGGTGGTAGCACTGTGCCTTTCTGGGTAGAAAGGTATGGCCATCTTCAGCTTAACCAGATTCTATCTAGTTGGTCTCCAAAGTTTTTCCAATCTACAGTCCCACATTTCATGACTCTCATTCCTGTTTTTAATTTGCATTGTCTTTGTTACTACTAAGGTTGAACACTTTTTCATGCATTTACTGTATATATTTGGGTTTATTTTTCTGTGATGGAACTGTTCTTATCCTTCATTTGTGGGGGTTTCTTTTTCTATTCAATATATTTTTTTTTACTTATCAGAGTTTTTTATAAGCTCTGGATACTCTTGTTTGTGGCTCGTCTTTTCACATTGTGTTTATCATAACTTTTGTTGGGAAGCAGAATAGTGTAGTGGTGAATCTATGGCCAGATTGCCTGAATTTTAATTTCAGTTCAACTACTTCCTGGCTGTGTGACCTTAAGAAAGTCACTTAACTTCTCTGTGTTTCTGTTTCTTCATCTGTAAAATGGAGATGATAATAGTGTTTGCATCATAAATTAGTGAGGATTAAATGATAAAGTACGTGTTGTCTGACACATTGTAAGACCTGTTAGCTATTATAGTTGAAGAGAGCCTTTTTGTGTTAGTTTTGGTTGTTGCCAATCACAGTTATCAGTATTGTCTCCTTTGTTGTATGTGCATGTGTGAGTGTGCATGCACACGCACACACTTAAGAAAGCCTTTTCCCAGAGGTCTTAAATATAGATTTCTATGCTTTCAACCACAAATATATTTTGGGTTATGATGTAAGGAAAGGATTTAATTTTATTTTTTTCCATATGGATAATCGATTGTCTCAGTACCGTTAAGTACTCCAGCCTGTTCCCCGCTGACTTGTACGCCATCTCTGAAACATACCAAGTGTCCATACATACTGACAGCTGCTGTTTTCTAGGCTCTGTTCCACTAAAGTCTCACTGAGTTTCTCTTCCATCCCTCTCTCGCCAATCCTACTCTCTATTCCATAATGAAGATTGCTCACTTACTCTGTGTCAGGTGCTGTCCTACAGGACACAGTCTGGCCAGAGAGGCTTTCTGTGATCTGACCCCAACCAACCCCATGGACCCATTCCTGCCTCTCCTCCTCTTCCTTACATCTTTGTGCCCCTATAGCCTGTACTGTTCCCCTCTGTGCCTTTGTATCTGCCATTCCCTCTGGATGTGGGGCCCTTTCTATCCTTTCCATCCATTGTGTTCTTCCCTTAAAACCAGGGGACAATTGTAAAGCCTTCTCATTCTCCCTCAGACAAAACTGAGGTCCTCTCCTCTCTGTGCACACCCCATTATTGCACTGGAATGGTAACCCTCACTGGTTACTACTGGCCTCCTTTTCTAGCTCCTCACTAGATAGGAAGTATCTCCAGCACCAGGATCCTTCCTTCTTGGCTTTTTATGCCTCCAACACTTGGCATTTTGCCTAGCACTGGTAAGTTCTCAGGAAATGTGTTTAGAACTTTACATTGTCCTGCAAGTTGAAAGACTTGGGTTCAAATCTCAGCCCCCACCTCCCAAGTCAGTTGTAACTGGAAAAGTTCCTTCCCCATTTTGGTCTCCATTTCTTCAACTGTTGGAGAGGGCTGGACTATTTGTAAAGAGTTCACCTTTTCATCTGGAAATCTCAGTTTATTTCAAAAGTATCTTCCATCACTACAATTTGGAGTTCACAGGGAAGTCATTATTTATTCATCATTTCCAAGAGTAGAAACAACCAAATTGTCTTTCAACTAGGGAATGAATAGACAGACTATGGTACATCCACACAATGGAAAACTAGTCAGCAATGTAAAGGAATGAACTGCTGACACACACAGTGATGTGGGTGAATCTCAGATGCATTATGCTAAGTGGAATAAGCCAGACTCCAAAGACTACAGACCATATCATTCTATTTCCATAACATTTTAAAAAGGCAAAACTAGGGACAGAGAACAACTTAATGGCTACATGGGGTAAGGATGCGGGGTAAACTACAAAGGGCAGAACGAGGATTTGGGAAGGTGATGGAACACCTCTGAAGAGACCTTCTGTCTCTTGATTGTGGTGGTGGTTATGGGACTGTATGTATCTGTCAAAACTCAAAAAGAGTGGGTTTTATTACATGTAAACTATATCTCAGTTTGTTTGTTTTTTTTTAATGAAGCCATTTAAGATCCCAAGAGCATTAGGATGTTTCCACTTGGGTGTCAGAGGAATGACATCAGACAGAAGACTGTTCCTTGTGAATTCACAAGGAGTGAATGGGCGGGCGGTAGAGGGCTCTCTGGCATTGTCACAGGTTTTTATGGGAGGAAGTTGGAAGGTGCTTCCCTTTAAGCATTGGCAAAGAGACACTGGGGCAGAGCCAGTGAAGGTGCCCTGACAGGAGGGCTGCCTAATCTCCCTTAATAGTCACCTATGGTATGACCAGGGTGTCATCTTCTCATTTTTCAGGTGAAGAATGAAATTCAGAGACATTAAATGACTTGCCAAGGTCATGGACAGCAAATGATGGAGCTGAGAGTCTAGCTCTGTGCTCTGCACCATCCTACCCTCTGCAGGTAGCTGGGGTCTCTTCACCCGCTATTTGTAGCCCTCCACTAGGCCTAGCCACATCTCATATCTGTCTCCAATCTCAGGATTTGTTCCAATAGACCCAATGGTGGGGTTGGTACTTAACCTCTAAGCTGCTCACCAGCTGCTCACATTTTGACTTGCAGTTGCCACTAGGAATCTCACTCCTCTCCCTTCCCAGCTGGAAAACACTGGCAGGCTCTCCCAAACCCCACCCATAACACAACACCCCAGCTCCTTCCCCGGGAGATCCCCAGCCAGACCTTCACCTCCTTCCTCCTTCTCACTGTCCACTCTAGGACAGCCCTCCTTGTCCAGTCATACATTTGGAAACAGTCACCAAGGGCAAGCTGTGTGCTCAACATAGTGCTACACCCTCAGGTTCAGCGCCTGTAGCCAAATCTGTCCTCTGTGGAACCAGTGGGATGGTGGAGCATTCAGACACAGGGCTCTGAACCCAGGTGAAGCACAGTTTGATCTGGCTCTGCCCTTACTAGTTTTGGACAAATGACTTCATCTCTTGGAGTCTCCATTTTCTCATCTGCATAATGGAAATGACCTTTGTTTCTATGGTTAAATGAGATAATGCAAGCAAAACCCCTAGAAATCTGTTCACTCGTTAGCAGCTAGCATCGTAGTGATTTCTCTGGGAAACAGCCATAAACAAATCATGTGCAGAGAGTTCTGGGGGCTTCAAGGTACCCGTGAGCTCAGCCTCGGGACGTGACAAGGAGGAAAGCTTCATTGAACAGGGAGTTGGTGATGGGTTGGGGCGCTCCAGTCAGAGGCCTGGAGATGTGAAAAGGAACATGTGAAAAGGAAGAGGAGCAGTTTCTGGTTGGTTTAGAGAATTCAATGAGTCAACATACAGAAAACACTTGAAATTCTTCCTGGCCTATGGTGCACACTCTAGAAATGTTAGTGACAGCAATGAAGGTGCCACAGGGGGGTCTAGGCCAATATTTAGAGCAAGCTGTCATGGGGCGATGCCTCACCTGAGTCTTCATTCTCTCCAAGGTGTGGAAGATTCCAGCTCCTTGAGGATTTGGGTCTACAGGCCAGGAGACCCTGTGAGTGGGAAATTCAGTCAGAGGAGTAAAGGCAGAAAGGAATTTTGTGGGGCTGGAAAAGAGAGGAAGAGGACAGAGAAATGCTAGATGACAAGGAGCGGGGTGAGGGTGGGAGGGGGCAAGCAGCCCCTCCCCTTCATGAAGCTCCAAATCAAAGGCAAGGGGAAAGGAGCTCAGAAAACTGACTGTCTGGCCTGCCTGGGGTCTGTCTTGATTTAACACAGAGCGTTTCAAATACCTCTGTCCCAACCAGGAAAGCTGGTCAGCTTCCCTGTCACTGCCTCTACTTCCAGCTCCTCCTCCCACTTCCAGACTCAGAAACAGCTATCAGAACCACTTAGCCCCAACTCACCCTCTTCTGGAAGACTCAGGAAGGACAGGGCAATTCAGGCCCCACCATGGCTAGCCAGTGCCTGCGGGAGCATCCCTGTGTTCCAGGGGGCAGGAATGGCGTCCTGAGCGCTGAGGCGCAGTCTTCACCCAGGCTCCCCAGGGGCTGGCAGATGTGGTGCCTGATTTCCCCAGCACTAATCCCTCCATGCCCTCTGCCATGGGGATTAGTTCCTGGGGTCTCCAAGCCTGAGCGGCAGGGAGGGGGACACATCTGTCAGGAAGGCTGGTTAGTACCATGTGACCTAAATTGCTCCAGGCTTTTGGACAAAGGAACACGCTCTCCAAAAGCAGTCTCTGCCAAACCCAAAGAAAGACAAATGAAGGGGGCTGCCAGGAAAATAACCCACCCACAGGCCTCCCAGCCTCATCCATCCCCCACACCAGCCCCTTTGAGGAACCTGGGGCTCCAAGGAATACAATTTGAAGACCACTGGGGTCAGCCTAGTTGTTAAATATTCAGATAACTCGGTTCTGTCACTGCCTGTATAGCCTTGGGTAAGTGTCATGCCCTCTTTGTTTCTTCATCTATAAAATGGGGATAATAATATCTAGTGTAAAGGTTAAGTTGCAATGTGCTTGTAAAGCAGCTAACCTAGGACCTGGCACCTGGTAGAGCTCCATAAAGGCTAGCTTTTTTACAACTCGGTTTTTATGCCATAGCTGCTACCCAGCCCCTGTGGCAGACATCAGATCTTTCTCAGTGAACATTCTAGAAAGTCACTATCCATTGATTTTAGTTGGCATAACAGAGAAAATATATTTGCTCTCTTGTCACTAGATATGGCTACACATTGGAATTATCTGGAAAAACCACTGGTATCTGGGTCTCACCTCCAGAGATCCTAATATAATCCAGGGGAGATTTTAAAACTACTGGTGTCTGGACCCCATGCCCAGAGATCCCCAGGGGTACAGCCTGGGCACCATGATTTTTTAAGACTCGGTGGTTCTACTGTATAGTCAAGGTTGAGAACTATTGCCCCTGACCAGTGTGTCTCCAACTCATTTTAAACGTGTATAGGAATAGCCTGGGGATTGAGTTAAACTGCAGGTTCTGAGTCAGTGGGTCAGGTGGGGCCTGCGAGTCTGCATTTCTCATTGGCTCCCCAGAGAGGTTGATGCTGGTCTGTGGACCATACTTTGAGGAGCAAGGCTCCTCTGCAACTCATGGATCTCACCAGCTTCTACATCATTATCTCAATAGATCCTCACAGTTGCCTCCCAGGTACCTCACAGTTGTATGGGGCTTGAATTAGTATCTCCATTTTGATGATGCTCAGAGTGGGGTTTGTGAATGGGTGGAGGCCAGCCTTCTGGGCCTTCTTCTGTATCTCCCCTAGCCAAAGATTTGGGCTAGCTCAGAAAAGAGGATTGATAAATTAGAGCAAGAAGAGAGCTGAGTGATTTTATCCAAGGTCCATATTGTATGGCTGGTGAAACAGGCTCTGAGAGAGGAGGTGACTCGCCAAGGTCACATAGCAAGTGTAGTGACAGCAATGGAGCTAGGATCCAGGCTCAGAGCAGGCTGGGCAGCCTGCCTCTAGATCATAGATTGCTGATAATGTGCCAGACATAGGTGCCTAGTGCTTTCTGTGTTATCTCCTTTGATCTTCACAGAAATCCCCCGGGGGCAGGTTCTATTATGTCCCCGTTTGACATATGAAGAAACTGAGGCTCTGAGAATTGAGGTCCCAGAAAGTGCCAGCACTAGGATTTGGACCCAGGAGTCCTTGCTGATTCTCAGACACTACTGTGTCTCCCATGTTGTCTCCCCATCAGACTATGAAATCCTCCTTTTGTGTCACCAAACCAGGGCTGAACGTCTGAGTCAGTTAATCCGCTTCAGGGTTCTGCACCTCTGCTGACAAAGACCCTAACCCGCAAGACACCAGCTCCGCTCTGGGAGCTCCTCGCTAGCCCCTTGTCTCAGCCCCATTACAGCCGTTTGTCACCACCTGAACCAGCTCCACCCTTCCCGAATTTAGCTAATCCGAATCCATAACATGTCATACAGAAAAGTGGCCGCATGGTGGCACTAGATACCCACGCGTAAAATCTTCTGGCCTAGCCTTTTCCTCCTGAAGAATTATCTATTCCTTTGCTTCTCTTCCACCAGGCATTTGTTCAAGAACTTTCCATCCATGAACCAAAATAATCTCCACAAAAGCCCCTTGAGAGAAGAGTTATTCATTCTTTTATAACCAATAGATCATATTAGTCCTTAGCTTAAATAACCTTCCATGGCTGCCCACTGCTCTTGGGAAAAATCACATTCCTTACCTGCCTAGTCTAGACCTCACCTGGTGGACCTTGAATCAGTCTACTGGAGTTCAGATCCCAGCTCCACCACTCTGTGTGACTTCGGTAGATATCTCGGCTTCTCTTGGACATCCATGTGCTCATCTGTAAAACAGTGTAATGAAATAGAACCTAGCCTCTTGGGGAAGGAATGAGGATCACATAAGATAAGGCGCCTAAGCACACAGTTCTGTTTCTCCTCCTGAGGCCACCCCCATGATCCCACGGATCTCGTCCCCTTCTCTCCCACCATTTTGTCCCCTTCCTTTCTCTGGCTTTCCCATTCTCCTCTTGCCCCCTCTTCTCCCTCCCACTCTCTTTTCTTCTCTTCACCTTTCCCCTCCCACTTTCCAAACTCATTCCAACAGTTTCAACTCTTCTGATTTCTCTTCTCTGGGGACTATGTTCAGGTTTTCAGAACTAGGAGCAGGAACCATGACACTAATTGTTACACAGAGGGTTAGAAGTTTCCCAAGTTCAGGTGGACAACTGTTTGGTTCCTCTCTGTACCCCTGTCCTGAAACATTTTCTTCTAAGGTCTACCTCTCAAGGTGGCCTTCTTCCCAGGTTATTCTGATGTCCCCGAATTCATTGCAGAACATTCCAAGAGAGAGAAAATGACTATCCCTGCCCTCAGCATCAGGACTGTTGAGAAGGAATGTAGCTGAAAAGATGTCAAGGACAAATTAAACAGGAAAATGTCTCTCCTGAAGGGTCAATGACATTTCTTAGCATTTTTCCCAGTCTAGTTCTGACTGATTCGTTAATTCATCTATTTGCTCACTTACCCAGAGTCATTCAACAGACACTTTTTTGAGGGTCTACTATATGCCAGGTCTTAAACTTGGGTCTAGGGGAGGACTCAATGGCAAAGCAGACATAGCAACATATACACATTGTCAACATGTATTTATTGAGCACCTACTAAGTGCTGGGTACTCTTCTAGATGCTTGAGATATCTCAGTGAACAACTCAAAGATCTTTGACCTCATCGAGCTTATATTCTAGCAAAGGCAGCATAATAAATAAGTTATATGTATGCACAGCAGAGGAAGAGAGCCCATGGTGGGCAGGGTACTTTCGATGCAGAGGCCTTATGGTGAGAGTGCCTAGCATGCTAAAGGGAAAGCAGGGAGACCAGTGACGGGAGCAGACTAAGTAAGGGACAGAATAGTAGGCAAGGTTGGAAAGATAAGGTGGGATCAGGTCATGGAGAACCTCACTGGTCACAGGAAGGACTTTAGTTCTCACTCTGAGTGACATGGGAGCAGAGCTGAGGAGTGGCACAACCTGACTAGCATTTTTGGAGGAGCAATCTGGCTTCCGTGTTGAGAGCAGACTAGAGGGCAGGGGTGGGGGTGGAGAGACAAGGGGGCTTATTCAGGTGAGAAGTGATGGTGGCTTGTGGCAGCAGTGGAGGCAATGAGAATGTCTCAGACCGAATATGTTCAAAGGTAGAGCCAATAGGACTTGCTGAGTGATTAGAGCTGGTTATAAGAGATAGAGGGATCAGGAACACAGAAAAAGTTTTAACCTGGGCAATTGACAGGCAGGAGTTGACTTTTACTGTGAGCTGGGCAAGCCTGCATCTGGGGAGGGTTTGGAGCAGAGGGACAGAGTTCGGGATTGGTCATGTTAGTTCTGAGATGATGAGTGAAGGTGTAGAACGAGGCAGTTGGATATTTGAATCTGGAACTTGGAGGTCTGTATCAATACTTTAGAAAATCATTGGCATGTAACATGATATTTAAAGCCATCACCACGGGAGCAAGATGGAGTAGAGAAGGGATCTGAGGACTGAGCTTTGAGGTCCAGGAGACGTGAGTACTGGGTGAAGGCAGGTAGCACAGAGTCCTGTCACACAGGTGCAAGTGGGGCTTTACTGGGGAAACTTAGAAGCAAAGGGGCAGCACTGAATGAGGCGTTTGTGGTCCATCCACCTCTCCTCAGTCATCAAATGAGAGAGGTGCTGGGGTCACAGAGCACAGAGCACAGCTGGAAACATCCTGGAGTGTGCTCCAGAAGAGGAACCCCACATACGTGCATACTCACAAAATCTCACTATTCTCCCTTTTTATGGGCAAGTGTGAGGTCAGTCTTGCAAGTAAAGAAAAACTGGTCTGAGCTCAGACACCAGAGGAATGGCTGGCAGTGCTGAGGCCACCTGGGGACCCTGGGAAGTGGAAGCCACGTGGAATCATTCCTGCTTTGGGGAAGGAAGCTCTCCTTGGAGCTCACTTACTATCTGATTGCTAGAACCTGGAGTGAGTCCCCAGGGTCTTTCAATACAAATTCTTTTTCCAAGATCCATCCCCCTGACCTAGGGGCTCACCAAGCATAAGCCTGCCCAGTAGGAGTAGAAATCAACAGGGGTAAAATAAAAGAAAAAAACAGAAGAAGAAATCAACTGGGCCTATAATGGGACTACCACCATTTGTGGACAATCCTGGAGAGAGACTGTAGGAGGGAGGCCTGGAGTAATAGTACAAAGCCCATCATGGAGGCCTGAGCCATCTGGCCATGGAGTCCCTATCAAGCCCAGGGAAAGAGCCCCAAGTTCAAATGGAAGAGTAGCCTGAAGCCAGTGGACTTGCTCCTGCAGTAGCTGCCTGGGCTTTTTGACTTGCCAAAGGTGTTAACCCAGAAGCAGCAGGAGATATTGGCCAATACGAATATTCCCCTATCTAGCCCACAAATAGTCCAAAGCTATGTGATTATCCAGCATAACCTGAGCTAAGGAATCATGATAACCTTGGCAGTGAGAACCCTGGCTGTCTGCACAGTAACTCCCTTCAGGATAGCTGAGCAGTTGTGGATCATGATTCTACCTAGCTATGGGAGGAAAACTTACATAAAATGATGAAATCTATGTACTTAATACCCAGGAATACCTCATCAGTGGCACCAGAGGCTGGGGCTGAGAATGTTGCCTTGCCTACAGATCTTGGATTATCATGAAGGCTCATATGCAGGTGACATAATGTCCAAGGAGAAAGCAAGGAAGGATCTGCATCCAGAGCACAAAACAGTTCTGGGAATATAAAGGGCACTGCTCAATATTCTGCTAGTGGGCATCAACACCATCTATGCAGAAGGTGAAGGCCCAAGGCACAGCAGCTGGTGGCTGTGGCCAGCTAAGAGCAATGCCCTTGCCATTGTCAGACTGAGGCAACAATGAAGTCTCTCATAACTGGATTTGGTGGGTGAGGGCGGGGTAGGAGACTTATGCTCAGTACTGTGATAGGTTTGTGCCATGGGCTGTGGCCTGGGCACCTGCTTGAGGCTATTCAGTTGACATTGCCTGCCTAGATCTGGAAGAAGAGGCAAGAGGTCATTTACCCCTCCACCCTGGTCTGTTTGCTGAGATTGCCTACATATGTTCTTGCTAGATCAGCTGGGCTCTTTCATGTGCCTGGGATAAGATGATCAGTCCTTCTCCCAGAGTACTATCTCCCATAGGAGCCCCGGAGTCTCCATTCTGCCCAATACATAGGGTGCTCCCTTTGCCCTCCTAAGCGCCCACAGAGGTTGATGAGGAAGCACCTGCTGTAATTGCTCCTCGAACCAGCCATACCTAGGCTTGATTATACCCACCACCTGCAGGTGATATGTGTGGATTCCATGTTGACAGGACTCACAGCTGGGGGGCAGTGCTCTGAAGGATAATTCCATCACCAGATTGTATCATATCAGAAAATTCCAGCACATGACACAGGTGCTCATCAGAGCCTTAAGAGTTAGTTGGTTCCTGCTTGGTGGAAGAGAATAGGCAGCCCATAGCCTAAACCAGGTCCATCGTGGCCCTGAACCACCATGGCAACCAATTTGCTGATTGTGAACTGGTCAGATCTACGGGTCATCATGCCATCCCTTGAGACACCTTGAGCCACAGGCCAACATTACTGGCAAGTAATATACACTCCGTGAGCACCAGTGACTTCATAGGTCAAATGGATCTTCACTGGGCCACCACAGACCTCCACGGTGCTTTCACTATTGTAGTAGATTCAGGCATGGATCTAGGGCACCAAAGTGGATGCGATAGGCCACAGTCTTGGTCAGCCTTTCATTCCAGATGTTGTCTTCAAGATGCCACGCCTTATTGCAAGTTCATTCCTATGTCACATACAGAGGAAGTTTGTGCTGAATGGTTGTATTTGTTTCCACAGCAATGGTTACTATGTGGATATTCTCCTAATGGGCCATTTCTGGGTGGTCCAATGGCCTAATCGTACAAGCAAAACCATTAGTAATGGAGTGTGAAGCTGTGGTAAAGGGACTATTTACAAAAGTGCAAGCAAGCTATAAAAAACCCACAAGGATGGTGCTTTGTCCCTGGGCTGGTAACTGGGGGGACGCTACTACCCTGGACCCCTGGAAGAAGGACTTGTAGAAAGAGCCTCCCTGAGAGGAGGAGTGAGCCCTTGTTAAGGAGCAAAGTCAACCCTAAACCAGCCCAAGACAGCCACACAAAAGGAAGCTGGGGGAATAAGCACCTCAACATCCTCCTTTCCTCTCATCTTCTGCCTGGAATCCTTGTAGGCCAAGTTCAACTGGAAGCCACAGGGCAAAGGGATCTGATGATTCAGTCCACTCAGGTTGGCCCCCTTGGCAGAAAAGGCAGGAGAAGGGTGGAGATTGGACCTGGATGGGCAAGTAGAAGATATGTGACACCACAAGGAGACGGGGGGAGGATTTTTAAAAAGGAGGTCACAGGAGTCCTCGCTAAGAAGGAATCATTTGAGCAAAGCTCTGAGGGGTTGTAGTGACCCATCTAACCCATGGTAATCCACAAGGTCTGCAGTGCTACTCTCCCCATTCTACAGATAAGGAAACTGAGGTCCAGCAGGAATAAATGACTCAGAGTTGTCCGAGATCACACATGGGCAAATGATGTATTTTTTGTACTAAATTTTGCAGCTTATATCTAAAATCTACTTAATTTGTTAAACATTTCCCTGTATTTTTATATTTGCCATACACTCTGAATATATTTGCTTTAACTAATGATGGTTTTATTTGGTTTTCCAGTAATTTTCTATCAAGAACAGGTTGTCTTTGGAATTGTTTGCTTATTAGTAGTATCTCATATAGTATCTCAGTAGTAGCATCTCATAATAGTGGAGTGTCTATAAAATAGAGTAAAATTTTGGTGGACTATTGGATTAGAATAATTGGCTCAGTTATTATACTAGATTATTTCTCAGTGAGGATTTAGTATATTTTAACTGATTTGCTAACACTCAGCTATTTTTATTTCCATACAAAAATACAATTTTCCTCTGCTGCCTTTCAGCAGTTGGAATTTTCCAAAAGGACCTCACCTGTTGTTCCTGGATTTAAATTTCATATTGGATAACTGTTTAGGAACTCTGGTTTGGGAAGATATATTTCCTTTTATGTTAGAAGCGGCTTAGTTTTATATAGCTTAAGACTTTTATAGAAACTTTAAAATAAATGAAATTTGTAATGGGCTATTAAGATGCCTTTCTCAATACTTCAAGTTAATAAATTTCTCAATAGAGACATCAGAAGTATGTTTTAAAAAAAAAGCATGTGTCTGTACATGTAACATTTTTCCAGGCTCAGTGATGTATTAATACTCTGTTTTTTAACTTACAGATAAATTATTTATTGTCATTCTCACTTTTCTTTATAATATAAGAAAAGTAATAGTCATCTTAAAGAGACTTTGTTGAGCTGAATATTCAGGTGGTTCAGGGCTATGGCAAAAATCATAAAGGTGGTACCCTAATGACTGACCTTTAGGATACTCTGGCATAGGGTATAAAGCATGTGAGGATGAGAAATGGGGGGAAAGAGGGCTGGAAAAGGGGTCAGGTTAGGGAGGGCCTGAACACCATAGTAAGGATTATGGGCTTTATTCTGTCAACCACAGAGAAATGTTGACTCAAGAACAGGCACTGAACACACTCAGTACCATGCGTGGCGGGGCTTGCTCTGGACTGAGTACAGGGTGAGGGGAGACTGGAGGCTGGAACAACAATGGGGAGGCCATTGTAAGACTTGGGATGAACAGATATAGCTCCCTGAACCAGGGCTTCTTGAGGGGTTGAGGTGGTCCAGCTAAAAGAGAGAAAAGGCCTGGGTTCTAGAACCCCCGTCAGGTTGTATCTAGGGTGCTATCTGGCTGACCTGGTGAATAGATTTCTTTTCCAGAGGTGACCCTGCAGCCTCCAATCCTCCTTTCCAGTGTGATTTACTAAGAAAATCCAATAGTTTCTGATGGGTTTTACTGAGCAAAGGTAACATCAGAAGAGGCCAGCCCACCCCAGTCTCTCTGACCTCGTTAGGGGGAATTGGAGGTACAGTCAGAGAAGATGGAGAAGATGGATTCATGCCTTCTCAGTCTGTGCTTCCGCATGGGAAAAGCTCGCCGTCCACTTGACCTCTTGTGGTGATTCATTTTATTCCATACGATGAACATCTGATTTTCTAAGACCTTCAGCTTCATTTCAGTGAACATAAGTCGCTCAAGGATCTTGTCCTGGAGAGCAAAGCAGGCATGAAGTCTCTCCACTTCTTTTGTCTTCATGATGTTGTTGTTGGGTTTGGCTTCAGGGGTCTTTGGTTTCTCTTCCTCCTTTTCCTAAGCTCCCCATCATCCAGAAAAGAGGAAAGTTTGGTTAATAATGATAACTCCTTCTCATGCTGGATGTTTTATAAATATCACCTTAATCAATTCTCACAACCAGCCTGCCAGGAGAGCATCTTGCATACATCCTGTGGGTGAGAGAATTGGGGCTCAGTGAGGGAAAGTCCCTCTCTCAGCATCACTCAGCCAATGGGAGAACAGCCACACTCCCAAAACCTACAGTTGCCTTTGATTCCTAGGAGTAAATGAAATAGTCCACTAATCTGTACTCACAGAAGACATAAAATCCTTAACCCAAATGTATCTGTGTCTCCAGAGCTTGTGCTTTCCCAGTGTGCCTGAGAGTTTTGTCAGGCCCTGTGAAACAGGGGTCCCGAAACCCCCAGGGCCATGAACCAGTATAGTCCATGGTCTGTTAGGAACCGGGTTGCACAGCAGGAGGTGAGCGAGCAAAACTTCATCTGTATTTGTAGCCACTCTCCAGCCCTAGCATCACCGCCTCAGCTCCACCTCAGATCATCAAGTATTAGATCCTCATAGGAGCACTGGTCCCTGGTGCCAAAAAGGTTGGGGGACCACTGTGGTAAAATCTCTAGCTTCCAAGTCTGTGCCTCACAACTTGCTTTTGTCCTTATAATCCTCATCTGTCCCTTTACCCAGTTAATAACAACACTTTTACCTCTTCTTTTTAGATTCAGCCACAAACTCCTAGTCTATAAAATTCTTTATATAAATATTTCAGACATGCATAAAAGTAAATATTACAACAAATACCCATGTTTCTGCACCAGTCTAAGAAATAAAATTTCACAAAGGTAAGTAATTGTGAATCTCTCTCCTAGAGTGTTCTCTGCCCTCCCTGAACCTCATCTCAACTGCAATCCTGAATTTGGTCTTTACTTTTTTCCATGCATTTCTTTATACGAGTGTTTCTCAGTGGGAGGCTTTTTACCCTCCCAGGGGACATTTGGCAATGGCTGGAGACGTTTTTGGTTGTCATTAAACGGGTGAAGGGTGCTATTGGCATCTCACGGGTAGAGGCCAGGGATGCTGCCAAATATCCAATAATGCTCAGGACAGCCCCCGCACAAAGAATTATCAGGCCCAAAATGTCAATCATGCAGAGGTTGAAAAATCCTGCCTTAATATACTTTCACTATACATGTGTATTCATAAACAAAATAGGCTATTGTTTTGCATGTTTAACTTTATATGAAAGATGTCATAATCTATATCTCTCCTATCTTCATTATTATATGCTAGAGATGTATTTATGTTATTTATGTATCTTTAGCTCATCCATTTTCATTTTTTTCTTTAAATTAGTTGATATGGTTGCCAAAGCACGTTGATATCAAACATAAAGTAGGAGAGGCTAGGGTGGTCCTGATTTTACAAGGCCACCGAAGCCTTGTGAAGACCATGCTTTATCCTCTGTCACCCAAGATTAAGCTGCAGAGCAGAGACTTAGACAAGAGCTGTGGATTCCTCAGTCTTGCCCCATTATCTTGACACCCACCCTGTCCCTCAACTCCCAATCTAGTTCTAAATACCCCATCACTCTCAGCTGAAGCTAAAGTTCCTCTGCTCACCTTCTTGGGCTCTGGGGGGGTGGGCTTGACTTCATCCTTGACATCATGCTTGACCAGCCAGTTGCTAAGCAACAGCAGAAGGAATAAGAACCCAAACAAGACTGGCTTATAGCTGATCAGCCAAGCCACCAATGCTCCTATGGTGCCTGAGGAATCAAGTATCCCCTGGAAATTCCTAAAAAGAGACGTTAGTTCTCCCATTATGGCTTGGTGGCACCCAGGCCCCAAGACCCAGCATCAGTCCCCCCTCTAGGACAGTTGCCTCCATAACAGGAGCCATGGCTGCCCACTCCTCTGAGTTATGACCAGCTGCCAAACCCCAGCTGCCGCATAACAATATTACCTACTCCTATGTCTTAAACAACCACTATGTGCCAGACTTTGACAGGCAGTTTGCAAGCATCATCTCATGATGTCCTCATAACAGCCAGGTGATGTAGGCCTTAGTGATACCTTACTCATTCAACAGTACTTCTGTGCCTAGCCACTGAGAATAAAATAGCAATACAGAGCCTTTACCTCATAGTAAAGAAGACTGCAAAGAAGAATTATTCATAATTTGGAAATAAGGTAAAAAGATTACTACAAACTCATCAACAGCTATACTAGAATATTATCAAACTAGCCTACCTGTTGGTCACCTGATGCTTTAGGGGAAGGTAACTTTGTTTGACTTACTATTTAATATTGATTAGGGGTCCACTCTTTTAGCCAGATGTTAACTTTTAAAAAATGGTTAAACTGCTCTAGCAATCCTGGATATATACTACTGAATATATATCCCAAAGAACTGAAAGCAGGGTCTTTTTTTTTTAGGCGAGACAACCCTTGGTTGCCCTCACAGATTGCAAGGAACTTGTCAGCTTACAATTCCTTTTTTTATTTTTTATGCCTACAGCACATAGTTTTCCTACGTGGTCTCCCATCCAAGCACTAACCAGGCCCAACCCTGCTTAGTTTCTGAAATCAGATGGGATCGGGCATGTTCAGGGTGGCATGGCCATAGACTTGAAAGCAGGGTCTAGAAGAGATATTTGTACACTCATGTTCATAGCAGCATTATTTACAATAGCCAGAAGATGGAAGTAGCCCAAAAATCCATCAACAGATGAATGGATAAGCAAAATGGTATATCTACATACACTGAAATATTATTCAGCCTTAAAAGGGAGGAAATTCTAATAGATGCTACAACATAGATAAGCTTTGAGGATAACAAGTGAAATAAGCCATATACAAAAGGACAAATACTGCATGACTCCACTTAAATGAGGTACTTAGAGTAGTCAGATTCATATAGAGACAGAAAAAGTAGAATGGTGGTTGCCAGGGGCTGAAAAGAGTTCTAGAGTTTGCACAACTATGTGAACTGTATTTAAAAATGTTTAAGATGGTAAATTTTATGTTATATATTTTACCACAATTTAACAAAACTAGTTATAGGCCTATTTGATTTTATTGTGGTTCACTTTACTGTGCTTCACAGGTGTTGCATTTTTTACAAATTGAAGCCAAGACCCTCTACCAGCAAAAAGATTATGACTAGCTTTATTGTGATACTTGCTTTATTACAGTGGTCTGGGACAGAAACTGCAATACCTCCAAGGTATATCTGCATTTCTGAAAAAAAGTGGGTAAGTTGCAAATGACTTTTTGGGAGGGTAAGTAAATGCAAATTAGTTCTGATAGAAAAGATAGCCCCCAATGTTCACAGTTTTATGGCCCCATATGACATTAACTATTTTTCCTTATTTAACTTTGCAATCTTACTCCAGCATTCTGCTTTCCACTGAGCAATGACTATATATATGTTTTTCATGTTCTCCTTTGAACCACCTTTATCATTCTGCCGGTTCTCTCCATAATGAGTTGAGTAAATCTTTGATATATGTTCACTATTTTGTATGAGAGTTCTTTATGATCAAATATCAGTTTTAATGACTATGACATTCTAATATATTCAACTAGTCACCTTTTTGGCCTTTAGGTTAGTTCTCCTTCATTTTTTATCATACATAACTTGAGATAACAACATTGAAGTTAAATCTTTGTATACATGTAAATATTCCAGACAATGTTTTTCTGAAAGTGAAATTGCTGGGTCAAAAGATATGTATATTTTAACAATCTAATTTTAAGTTTTATAAAATTATTATATGTGCAAACAAGTTAAATGGAACTACAGGATGTAAAACGAACAAGCTTCGATCTCCTGTCTGACTGCTCCCCACCCTCAAATTCTATGATTAAGAGAAACAGTTCCGACTGTTTTGTTTCTTCTGGTATTTATTAAGCATATATAAAAATAATATGCTTATCTTGTTATTTCTTGATTTCTCAGTTTTGACATTATATATTATCCCTTAATGACGGAAGATGAGGATTTAGCTCCCATTCAGAGAGCCTCTCCTTCCATGAATCACTCTCATCCTCTCTTCCTCTTCCTCCACAAACTTGCTCTTTTCTTCATTCTTTTGACATAATTCTATCACTTTGGATTAAACAATATTGTTTGTTATGCCAATGTAGCTCACAGCTGAGCCTTTTATAGTACTATGATTACATTTTCTTTTTTGCAGTTTCTAGTTTTCCTGTACTTAATTGCCTCTTTTTTTGTTTAGATCAATTTCATTGAGGTGCAATTGACGCAAAATAAAATATACCTATTTTCTTGTACAGTTCAATGAGTTTTGACTAATGTATATACCACCCCAATCAAGATATAAAACATTTCCATCACCCCCAGCAAGTTCTCTCTTGATCTTCTGCAGTCAACCCCCACTCTCCAATCCCAGATTGGATTCTATCACTAGAGATTAGGTTTACCAGTTCTTGGACTTCATGTAAATGGAATCATTTTTGGAAAATTATGCTGCAAAGAGAAAGACATGTAAAAAAGCCATTACAGTTTTCTCTGTAGAAATCAGCTTGAAGAACACAAGGCTTGTTCTGATGTTGACGCAGTGAAGGATTCCTGGAAGAATTAAAGAATAAACCACCACTACCATCTGCAGCATTAGAAAGAATAACCGTGTTGTAGAAACAGGCGTTCTGTGGGTGGGGCGGGGGAGGGGAGCATAGAGAAGAGAAGAAGGTGCAGATGAGGAGGCATAAACAAAACCTTGGAGGCAAGAGCAATCTCATTGAACTCAAACCTGGCGATCCTAACGTCTATCCATTTTATTACTATGAAACTTGTTTGCTAATATTTCTCCAGTAGGAGCAGGGCAGTTATGAATAAGATCTACCAATTACTAAAATTTTAGTGTTTTCCCCTCCCTAGACTGTACACTCTTTGAGAGCAAGAACTTCGTAATTAAACCCTGTTACCTAGTAACCATTAATAAATATTGATTGAATTGGAGAATGAGTGGATAAATGAATGAGTGAATGAATAGATAAATGCAATCAAGCCCCTGAATGGAAATGGTCACCCTCGGCGCTGCAGTCTGGCCCAGAAGCCCTAGGCCCAGGAAAGTGCTGGGGCCAACTCAATAGGTTAAAGAGACGCTCTAGGAAAGCATCGCGCTCTTCGCCATGGTGCCGCTCTAGCCTCGAAGACTCCGCTCTATGGCAATGGGGGAGGGCGGGGCCGTGGGCGTCTCCGGCTTTTATGTCCGGACCCGACGGGAGCGCGCTTAGTGCGTGCGTACGCGACAGCGGTTGGCAGCGCGCGGACTGTGTGAAGTGAAGCGAGGTGACGCGGCTCCGAACTCACGCACCTACCGACTGAGCGGTCCATAGGCCGTCAGCAGCCAGGCGCTCCGAAATGTTGTCTGGAAAGAAGGCGGCTGCAGCTGCAGCTGCAGCGGCGGCGGCCGGGTCGGAGACGGGCGCTGGAGCAGCAGCTGGCGCTGAGAACGGCTCAGAGGTGGCCCCGGCGCCCGCGGGCCTATCGGGCCCTGCAGAGGCCGGGCCGGGGGCGGTCGGGGAACGCACTCCCCGTAAGAAGGAGCCTCCGCGGGCCTCGCCCCCCGGGGGCCTGGCCGAGCCGCCGGGGTCCGCCGGGCCTCAAGCCGGGCCTACCGTCTTGCCTGGATCTACGACCCCCATGGAAACCGGAATCGCAGAGACTCCGGAGGGGCGACGAACCAGCCGGCGCAAGCGAGCGAAGGTAAGGCCCGACCCCCTCCCGCAAACCCCAAATCCCAGTTCCTTGTTTTCCAGAGGTGGTTCCCCCCGCCGCCCCGGACTTGGGCCTTGAGCCCCACGCCCACCCCAGATCTCCCTAGTCAGTCGCTCTCCACCCCACCTCCCCACTAGCTAGATGGGTGGGGTGAGGGGGAAGGTCTTTGCCTGTGTCGAATGCGGTCTTTGTGCGGGGACCGACCGTCCTGAGAAAGGGAGTCGATCGGAGGGCTATTTTACTCATTACATCTTGTACACCTTTTAATTTTCTCGACTGGAAAAAATGGCTCCCTGACGTGGAGTTACAGATGGCGTCGTTGGAGACATACATCACTTGTTTGTCCCCAGATGTGTCTGGAAGCTGCTCAGCAGTATTTATGGAGTTTCACCTGGGAGCACATTGGGGCTGTAGGGTGATGCTAAAGAAATTGCCATAGCCAGGGAGACCGAAATAAGGAGCAGTTTTTCGAGTCCTTGCTGTGTGCTAAGATTCTTCTTCTTTTTTTAATCCTCTCGACGATCTTTTGACGGAAATTTTTACAGGTGAAGCCGGTTAAGAGGGTTAATATCAATTAGTCAGTGTGCAAATATATGGGAAGAAAAAGAGTTGTCGCGAGGAAGTATATACAGACAGTAGCTGCCTCACTTCTCGGGTAGATGCTGTGTCAGAGCATAATAAACGTTTTATTTTTGCTAAATACCAACGAACAGGTATTGTTAGCTCCATTTTAGGAATGAGTAAACTGATGCACACTATTTAAGCAACCTGCCCATAGTCACACAGCCAAGAAAGTGGTGGAACTGGAATGTAAGCCCTACACTTACGTTGTGGTGAAGTATATCAGCCTCTGAAACAAAGGACCACATGGGACACCTAGTCCATAGGGTACTGGGGCAGTACTAGGGCTCAGACTTTACACTTGGGCATTTTCTTGAGATTTCATGCTCCAGTTGAAAAACGGAATATATGTACATATAGTTTTAAATAAGTAAAATTTAAAATCATGCATATATGTAATTCATTTATATAACAAGTTTTCTACCTGTATATAATTTTTAAGTTGCTATATACCAAATAAGTATGTATGAAGACCTTTTTTTTGCATGTGTGTGTGGCGTAAGCGTTATTGTCTCAGTTCTGGAGACTAGAAGTCTGAAATCAAGGTGTCAGAAAGGTTGATTCTTGCTTAGGACTGTGAGGACAAATATGTTCCATGCCTATCCTCTTACATTCTGATAGCCTCAGAACGAGCAGTTTCTTGAGATAGTATTACCCAGGCCTGAGAGCCCTCAGATTAAATGCCCACTTGAGAGATCTCTCCAAGAATAATAATACCCTGTGCTATATAAAAGGAGAAAAGGCTTTTGGGGACTTTCACCAAAGAAAGCATGGGTTAGAAAAGCACAAGAGATTGATGACTCCCAACTCTCAGTAGAGGGCAGAAGCACAATGGGGTTTTATTTTAATATTTCAGTAGAAAGTGTGGCCAGAGACCATGTGATAAGACTTTTTAAAACATTTTTAAAGATAATTTACATACCAGCAAATTTACCTTTTTTAAGTATATAATTCGGTGAATTTTAACAATTTCAAAGTTGTGCAGCCAGCAGCACAGTCAATTTTAGGACATTTCCATCACCCTCAAAAGACAACTGTACCATTGGCAGTTATTCTCCATTTCTCCCTACCCCAACCCTGGCAACCACTTACCTACTTTTTTGACCTATGGATTTGCTTATTCTGGACATTTTATATAAATTATGTGTGGCCTTTTGTGTCTGGTTTTAGCATGTTTTCAGGGTTCATCCATGTTGTAGTACTTACATTCAGTACTTGACAACTCTGGGGCCAAATAATATCCCATTGCATGGATATACCACATTTTGTTCATCATTTCATGGACATTTGAGTTGTTTCCACTTTGGGGCTATTATGAATATTGCTGTTGTATGTACAGTTTTTTGTGTGAATGTATGTTTTCAGTTCTTGAGTATATACCTAAGAGTAGAATTGCTCGATTATATGGTATCTCTCTGTTTAACTTTTGAGGCACTGCCAAACAGTTTTTCACAGCAGCCACTCCATTTTACATTCCTATCAGTTGTATATGAGGGTTTTAATTTTTCCATATCCTTGTTGACACTTGATACTGTCTTTTAATTATAGCCATCCTTGTTAAGTGGTAATTGCATTTTGGTTTTAATGTGTGGTATTAACCCTAACGACTAATGATGTTGAGCATCCTTTTTTTGTGTGCTCATTGGCTGTTCGTATATCTTCTTGGTGAAATGTCTGTTCAGATCCTTGGCTCTTTTTAAAATTGGGTTCTCTTTTTATTGTTGAGTAGAGTTCTTTATATACAGTGATTACAAAGTTTTTAATTTCAATGCCTTAATTTATCTTTTGTCCCGTTTGCTTCTGATATTATATCCAAGAAATCATTGCCTAACCATTTTCTTCTAAGAGTTTTATGTTTTAGCTCTTGCATTTAGTTCTGTGATCATTTTGGAATTTTTTACTTGGTATGAGGTACAGGTACAACTTCATTCTTTTGCATGTGGATATCATACCCAGCATAGTTTGTTGAAGATTATTCTCTCCCCCTCTTAATGGTTAGCACCCTGTTGACTGACTATAAATGTTAAGAATTTTTTTATGAACTCTAAATTCTACCCCATTGATCTGTACAATATTTCTGTTCTTATGTCATTACCACACTGCCCTGATTACTATAGTTTTGCAATAAGCTTTGAAACAGAAAGTGTGAGCTCTCCAACTTTGTTCTTTTTTAAGATTGTTTTGGCTAGTCTGTGTCCCTTGCATTTCCATATGAATTTTAGGATCAGTTTATCAATTTCTACAAGTAAGGCACCTAAAATTCTAATTGTGATTGCATTGAATCTGTAGATCCATTCAGGACATGCTGTTAGATTTCTTTGAAATTCTCCTGTATTTATTTTAATTCCTGTTTTTCCATTGTGATTAGCTCTGAAACTCTGAAAAGTTTCTGAAAATGGGTTATGTGTTTATTTCAGGGAGCAACTAGGAAGTAAGGAACTAGGGGAATGGATCTATTCATAACCAGTCTTGGAAGCCAGAGGACACAGATCGTATGGATTGAACATCCCATAAGAGTAAAAAGCAAGCTGGGTCAGTGTAGACAGGCACTCAGGAGTTCTGACGTACATACAAGAGATACCAATATTTGTTGGTCTGGGAGCTTATTCAGTTTTGAGGACCTTCTTTTTAAAAATGACACATTTATGTAATCAAAGTTAGGTTCAGCGTATTTGAAGGGGTCCATGCAAGTTGAGGGTCCCTGATGCTTATTTCATTAGTATCAGAATAAATTCACCTGACTGTGTGTACAGTCATATTTTGGCAAAATGTTTAAGGTTTGAAATTGGTAAATTGGGTTGGGATTTTAGGAACACCACACAGCTTCAGGAATGGTGGCTTTCAGCTGGGCCTTGAAAAAGGGCAGAATTTCGAAAAGTATTCTGGAAAAGGATGAACTTATTGCAGTTAAATCTTCTGTGATTCATTTTTGCTAGAAAAATAAACCCTACCTTGTAAGGTTATTAAGTTTAGATATAATGTAAACAAAATGCTTATTGCAGTGTCTGACATTATAGTAAGTAGGTGCCTGGCAATAAAGTACTACCAGTGAAGAAAAAGAAGTGAAAAATACCTGGCATATAATACAAAGTGGTTTGAGAAGTAACAGGGAGTCCATAGCAGACAACTGAATATTGGGAACAATGGGCAAATGAATTTAATTGGAAATGAGGTTTTTCTAAGATCAAGATAAATTGGAGGGATCAGTAGTTTTCTGGTTGTAGAGTTGTGTCTAGGTTGTAAAGAGCTAAAAACTAGATATTATATACTGTCTAGTATGGAGGCCTCTAGCTACATATGGCTATAGAACACTTACCATGTGACTAGTATGACTGATGAAACTTAATTTTTAATTTTAATTTAAACTTAAATAGGCACATGGTGAGAGTGCTCTTGTAGCTAGTTCTACCTTATTGGAAGCACAGATACAGAACATTTCCATTATCATAGGAAGTCCCATCAACCCGGACCACACTAGAGTAGGAAGTGCAGATCATAGTGCTATGAGAATTCAGGGGAGGAGGAAGATGTATTTGTAAGTTTGGAATAGTTGAGGAATAATTTGCAGAGATGGTTGGACCCTGAATTTTAGGCATTGGATTAACAGGAAGAGGTTGGAGTAGCTTTTAGGGAGTTTAAAGATGGGTAAAATAGCATTAAGGACTTTTTTACTAGTGTTAGAAAATGATTAGAGGTAGATTTTATTAGAGCTGGAGAGTTTGTATGGTGATTTGAAAAGGTTGGCTTTCATCTGTTAAACTATCTGAAAATATCAGAAAGCTATCTGAAAATCTGGCAGTTATACCCTAAATGAATTAAAAGGTATAAAGATGAAAGCACACAAAAAGACTGGAACTTTAAGGTGATTGGGAAGTGAATGAATCATTGTAGCAAGGGTGTGGAAGAGAAGGTAGAGACTAGAGATGCAAATTTGGAAGTTGTCTGTCCATGTAAATAAAGGTAAGAATAATTACCCTCCTGACTCATGTCATCCAATTGGGACATCTTTGTGTCCTTGGTCTTAAGAGCACAGTTGTAGAACCTCTGAAGTTTTTAAGGATTTTACTTAGGGATGAGATTCCCAATCCTTTGTGGTCATAGTATCTATTCCTTTTCTTGAGGTTTTTAGTTTTTAGAGTTTTTATGATTCTTTCAGATGGTTTTTAAAACTTTTTATTAGGTGGAGAAACCCTTGTTTTACAAAATAAAAATTTATGACAATACCAAAATAAAATTCTGCTTGCCTGTTTTATATTAAGAGGTAAATTTATAACATTTATTTTACTTGTCAACCTTTGAGAAAATAGGGCTATTTTGATAGAGCCAAATTTGAAAATGGTGGTTAAACATAATAGTTGCAGTCTTGTTTCAGCCTTAGAATGTGATTTTATTTCTATATTTTATTCTTGAATTATTGTAACGATCTAGTATTGATTGAGAAATATTGCAAAGGGTCGTTTTTGTTTGTTTAGCTTGCTTTGCCATCTCTAGGACACACTCAGTTGAACAGAGATGGCAGAAGAAATTTCATCTTAGGTCTCCCCAAAATTGAGTTACCCCAAGCAGTATAAGTTCATGTTTTGGTGGTCTCAAAAGGGTTATGGTTTAGATAGCACCTAGTGTGTATTTATTTAAAAATAGAAAAAAAACATTTAAAATTAATAAATGAAATTCCAAAGGATCTTAGGGTTCTGTGGAACAATATTTTGTTGTTTTTAAGTACTACCTTTAGATATTCTTGCTCCTACCACTAGGTATTTTTCTAATCTTTTTCTCCTGAAAATTAAGAACTGTCTAAGCTTTTCCAAGTGTATTCCTTGTTAATAGTTATTACATCATCAAAACATTGGATTAAACAGCGATAAAGATTGTTTTTGCTGTAAAATTTTTCAGTACTTTGAATATATATTATGACTCTGGAGGCTTGTAAAGATTACAATGTTTCCCAAACTTGATCTTGGATTTCTTTTTGTGTCTTATGGAACATCCTTTGGGAAAAGCTGAACTCTTGCAGTTGAAAGGATCTTATATTATTGTTTGTGTTTGTCTCAGAATTTGCACATTGCCCAGTTGCACAGTTGGCACTTAAATGATTATTAATTGAATGGATAAGATTGATGGTCATGGGATTAAAGACCGAACCTTTGGGATGGGGAGAAGTTGCGCACTGTTGAGGGGTAAAAAGAGAAAGGAAACTGCATACTATAAGAATATATTACATTTTATGACTCCTCTCTTTGAAACCATCTTTCCTTCTTGCTGCTTTTTCACCCATTGTCCCAAGATCTATTTCTTCTGGGTTGTTTGTTTGTTTGTTTGTTTGTTTGTTTTAGGCAAGGCAACCCTTGGTTGAACTCACAGATTTCAAGGACCTTGTCAGTTTACAATCCCTTATTTTTTTTGTTTTTTACACCTGCAGCACCTGGTCTTCCTAGGTGGTCTCCCATCCGAGTACTAACTAGGCCCAACCCTATTTCTACTGTTTTATCTTAGCCAAGTTGGATACAGTTTATAGTTCTGGGGGTTTTATTGTGAAGCCTCTATAAGATGGTCTACCTGCTGAGAATCTTTTGTATGCAATTTGAATTTCAGCTTATCAGAGACAGAGGTACACTCATTCATAATTGTTTTCTCCATTTTGGCATGTACTTAGTGTTCAGTATTTGATAGATGAATATATCATGTGTTAAATAAGATTCTTAGAGCCTGAGTCAGAACTATTCAATTTATTCTTAATTTTTGTTTCCATTTTCTAACCCAATCTCTTTTCATTACAACTTTTACCTCCCCTAGCCACTCACTCCTCTGCCCCCCAAATCCTGTGGTCATGTCATTAAAAAAGAATAAAAGACAAATATAAAAGCAGCAAGCCATCTAGAGTCAATTCAGAGATATTTCAAAAGTTAAAATAGTTTACATTCACTGTAATCCACAGAACTATTCATTTCAGAAATCTAATAAATTAGGTATTTTATATGTGGAAACCATGTTGTCTTTACTCTGTCTCCACATCTAAAGTTTTTTTGTTTCATTCGTTTTATCTTTTCATTGAATCCAAAATAGAGAGCTATTGTTTTTCTGGCTTCCTGGAATCTTTTTTAGAGTAGAACTCACAAAGACAATTTGACAGTGTTCCCAAGTCAATAACTATTTGTAATACCATATTACACATTTTGGCAACAGGTGCTTAATTATCTTCCCTGTTCTGTTTCTTTACCTCTAATAAAACATACACTAAGACTGCTTCCTCTTTCTATTTATTACCTGGTTCTCTTCTAGAGTGTGAATTAGTAAAACTGGTAGCCTCCATTTCCACATCACTCTTTAGTTTGTTGTAATAAGGATTCTTTGCTCTCATCATTCAACTCTCTTAGGTCATCAGTTATTTTTTTAAGTAAATGTACTTTTTCATAGTTTCAGTTTGACTGTTGTCATTTGCAGCTTTTATTCTCTGTCTTCCTCAATTCCCAGTTTGGTTTCTGGCATTCTTCTGCTGTTTTCCCATGAAATCATAGAAGTACAGGCTTGGCATTAGACAGACTTGTTATTCTAGTTAGCTATATTTTTTCCTAATTGAGGGTTATTTTAGCTTTTGTTGAAAACTTCCATTATGTGAACATGATTGCACACACACAAACACACATTTTAAAGGTTTCTGAGAGCCTCAGAGTCATTGATCTGAACGTCAGTGCTATGATGTAAAAGTTATGTATTGGGCTAAATTTAAACGAACACAGGATTGTTTCATGAGAGATTTTCTTTTTAATAGCTACATATTATGAGCTAGCTTGTTCCTTGTTATTTGCTTATTTCCCTTAAAATTTGAAGTTAAAAAGCAATTCACACACACTGATGGTTCCAAATTGAGTCCCTGATTTTAGATGTTCACTGTATTTAGCTTTCCCTGCTATAATCTCTGTATAGGTAGAGTACAGAGAGATGGATGAAAGCTTGGCCAACCTCTCAGAAGATGAATATTATTCAGAAGAGGAGAGAAATGCCAAAGCAGAGAAAGAAAAAAAGCTCCCCCCACCACCTCCTCAAGCCCCACCAGAAGAAGAAAATGAAAGTGAGCCTGAAGAACCATCTGGTAAGTTGTAGTAACCAACCTAGTTTTGTTTTATCTTAGGAATAAGAATAAATGGATTTATTCCTATTCTGCAATGTTATATGTTTTTACCTTTGATTTATACTCTAATATTGGCCTTGTGTGTTTCAGTGTGTGTATGTGTATGCACACACACACACACACACACACATAAATATGTGCATACGTACATTACTGATACTCTTTTTGTGTGTGTCTGTACATATTTAGGAGGAAAGTAAAGAAGGGGATGGAAGAATGGTGGCAGTATAAGACATTTGAATACTTGGAGAAAATAAACAGAAAAAACATACAGAAAGCCATATTCAAAGAGTCAGACCTCTCAGTGATAACTCTGATTCAGAATTTAGAAATTGAATGGTTCAGAAATCATTGTGACTAAATTATTCCTTTAATAAATGGTTAGCTGTAACTTTCCTGGTGTGGATCAGTTTCAAAAAGGGTCTTTTACTGGTGACAAATGGAAAAATATATTCTGAGATCAAAAATATATTCTGAGACCTGTAATTGTTTAGTTATTGGGCCCTCCAATCAGAGGAATGGTAGGCTATGAAGAGATTCTAAACTCACACAGTCTTATGAAATGGATAGATTATTAGCGTCAATAGTATTGGTTTCAGAGCTTCAAATATCTTTAAAGAATTTTTGCTAATGTAACCTTAGCCTTAAGCCCTACTTAGACACCCAGACCAATCAGGGATACCCATCTGTCTTAGACCAAATGAAAGTAGAATCTTAATTAATTTGTCATATCTTCTGCCTTAATAGCATTTCATTAACTTTTGACTTTGAATTTTTATTGCGTTCTTGTCCTTAAAATACTTTTTATATTTCAAATAGCACTAGGTACATTCACCTCACCAGTTCTTTTAGTCCTGCACCTTTTAAAAACAATATTTCAAACTCCATCTGCTTTACCTTGCTTGACTTTCATAGGTACCCAGATTAAGGTATATTTCATTTAAGAAGTTTTTTATCTTTTGGTTTAGTCTGTGTCTGTCTGTCTCTGTCTCTGTCTCTCTCTCTGTCTCTCTGTCTCTCTCTCTCTCTCTCTCTCTCTCTCTCTCTCTCTCTCTCTCTCTCTCTTTTTCTTACTCTCTTCCTTTCTCTCTCTCTCCCTCACTCTCCCCACCCTCTCTTAGGTTTTTCTTCTCTGCAGTGTTATGTAAATCACCAAAAGTTATTTTATTTAAGGAAAAGGGATTTATACTGATGTATCATTTGGGAGGATTATAAATCACATATTAGTTTAAACTTAGACTATACCAAACATTCTCACTAAAACTTCAAAAAATAAAAATTTATAATTTACAGTAATTTTGATAAGTTGTAATAAAAGAATATCATTTGAGGATATTTAGAAAAAGATTCTGGGATCGATTCTTCTCAGGAATTGGGTTTTCTTAGAATAATTTTCCTAAAACTTTCATTAAATGACTTCTTGGACATCTCCTTATTGGGTGTGGTATATTACCTTGAGACTAATGTCCCTGAGGCAAAGATAACCTTTTCTGTACCTCAACCTTTACTTGTTTATTGTTGATTTTTTCCCCCAGTTTTCTAGACTTATTGAGCTCTCTTCCCTTCTTTCTGTCATTACCTCCAATTCTTCTCTTGACTCTACTTCTTTTCTCTGTATTCTTTGATTATTTTTTCCTACCTGTGCTCTAGACTTGCTAATAAAATACATGGAGATAATCCTTTTGATAGCTTTCATAGCTCAAGAGACTGCTGATCTCTTAGGTCTAGGGTACTAAGTATAATTCAGTAGAGGATCTCATTTCTCAAATGCTGCTTCACCCTCTTTTTTGTTGTGATTGTCAGTGTTTTCAGTAAATAACTGATTTATCATACTGCCCAGTTGATACATGCTTTCTTTGTCCTTTAAAAATTTTAAACTGAGTCTTGGTGTTCATGTTTTTCTTTTTCATAAAAATGGTTAGTTGATTGGTTGGTTATTTATTATCTTTCCCATAAATGTCAAAAAATAATATCTTAGTTACATTCTAGTTAATTTTAATCCAGTGGTTTACTTTAATTATCTTAGTATTTGGGGTTAAAGTTAAAGTATTGTTTCTTAAGTTTAGGATACCATCAGTTCTTAGAAATGTGTTGATAACAGCCAAAACTTACAAATATTTTATATGAGGTTATGAAAATAAAGTTATTCTTTTAAAACTTAAAACAACAACAACAAAAAAAACTCCAGGGTGCATTAGATAAGTACTTTCCCTGGAAAAGTAGTGGGAATTTATTGGTTTATATAATTTAGGAATAGATGGGGCCCTGATGGTGAATCATAAAGTACTCTCAGTTAAGTTCAAGTATTTAAAAACTGTCCAGGGTTTCCAAATCTCTTATCAGAATCAGTTCTTCACTTGAGTTTTCACTAAAAAATTGACTGAAAGCCCTGCCGCCATGTATCTTAAAATCTTGAGAGAAGATAGGAGTCTGGCTTTTAACCATATCTTTTCTTCATCTCAGTCATTTTAGGTAATAACAAGAAATTAACTTATTCTATTAAACGGTGTACCCACTTTTAAATTTGTTTAGAAAATTTAGCTTTGCACAGTGTTAATCTTAAGAAAAATAAAATATTTGTTAATTATGATGGCTCAGGTTATTCTGAAAGCTCAAGGTCTTTGAAGTCAGTGGGTAAAATGATTTGACTAGAGTTTTGAGAGGAGGCCAGAAAGAAAGGTTGGAGCCTTGGTTACCAGGCTAAGGAATTTGGACTCTGTCCTTTAAGCACTGGGAGGAAGGCGTGGTGGCGGGGTAGCGGGAATGCACTGAGTTTGTTTTTTGTTTTGTGTTTTGTGTTTTTTGTTTTTTTGAGTGAAGGATGGTGTACCAAAATACATGTTTTGGAAAAACCAATTTGATGTGATCTACAAGAGTAAACTAAAGGAGTAAAGAGAGTGGGATTGGATACATAACAGGCTATTTTGTAATCAAGTTTAGTGGATTTGGGTCAATGGGAAAATATTCTCAATGTCAAAAGCTGAATCTTTATGGAAAGGAGGCTTGAGTTTTATTGTTTGAGTTTGTTTAAGAAGTTCTCTGTTCTGGCTTAAACATTGTTTTTCGATATGTCAGTTTTTGATAACTTAATGTGGCATATAGTCCTGGGGTATTTACATGGGTGAATGATGTATTTTTCCTACTAAATTTTGCAGCTTATATCTAAAATCTACTTAATTTGTTAAACATTTCCCTGTATTTTTATATTTGCCATACACTCTGAATATATTTGCTTTAACTAATGATGGTTTTATTTGGTTTTCCAGTAATTTTCTATCAAGAACAGGTTGTCTTTGGAATTGTTTGCTTATTAGTAGTATCTCATAAGTGTTGTGTGTCTATAAAATAGAGTAAAATTTTGGTGGACTATTGGATTAGAATAATTGGCTCAGTTGTTACACTAGATTATTTCTCAGTGAGGATTTAGTATATTATAACTGATTTGCTAACACTCAGCTATTTTTATTTCTATACAAAAATACGATTTTCCTCTGCTGCCTTTCAGCAGTTGGAATTTTCCAAAAGGATCTCACCTGTTGTTCCTGGATTTAAATTTCACATTGGATAACTGTTTAGGAACTCTGGTTTGGGAAGATATATTTCCTTTTGCGTTAGAAGTGGCTTAGTTTTATACAGCTTAAGACTTTTATAGAAACTTTGAAGTAAATGAAATTTGTAATGGGCTATTAAGATGCCTTTCTCAGCACTTCAAGTTAACAGATTTCTCAATAGAGACATCAGAAGTATGTTTTTAAAAAAAAGAAAAGCATGTGTCTGTACATGTAACATTTTTCCAGGCTCAGTGATGTACTAATACTCTGTAATGAAGCTTGAATTCTTCATTAAACCATTGGCTAACTCTTCAAATTGATTTTGTTAGATATGGTTATTAGATAGGATTAGCTAATCAGTGACAGCTCTGTGTTATAATCTACTTTATTGAATGACTGTGGGAAAAATCACTATCTCCTTATAGTCTTACAAGAATTCTTGTAAGAATACAAACAAAGGAAAGTACCTGCTTTCTTCGTATTTTGCATGGTAATTTTAAATATCTATGTCTGAAAGAGATGTAGGCTAGTAAATCAGTTACAGAAATAATTGATGTGAGAGATTGGTATGCTGAAAAATTTGTGTGGTTTTAACTTTGGGACCCTGTTCATATAATAATTATACTGTAGGTTAAAGTATTTTTTAAAAATCATGTAGAGGGAGATGCAACGTGAATCAGAATACTAAATTATAGTAAATATATACAGTATATGTGTATAGGTGAAAGATTTTAGCTAAAAATTTATGAAATTTGATTACAAATACTGCTATAATGAAAAAAATCCATATGACAAAAGATCAGTGACCAAAGATTTGATGAATTGCTTATTCAATATAGCAAAAATCTAAAAGGCAGAATCTTTTAGACTGTCTTCAGAGCTTGGTATGATAGAATTTGACCAGATAGATTTTTATTTTAAAAGAAAAAATCAGTGGTTCTGATTTTGTGTAGTGGTCCTTAGGTTTTCATAGTTCTTTGTTACTGAACTGCCTTGTGAAGCAGTCTTACCGATTGCAGTCAGTACAGGTGCTGGGTTTTGCAGCTTGGATAGTTTCATGGTCAGAGCTTAGTGTCTGTGTTCTCTCTATACTTACAAATGCAGTCAGAGAGCAAGAGCAGCCTTCAGGTTTGGTGGGAATTGACTCATCACCTTCACAAAATTGCTGGGAAATTCATTCCTGCCAGAATTATTTATGTTGCCATTTTGGCCTGCTAGTGTCAGATCTAAGTGCCTGAAATTATTTGAGTTGTGTTAGACAAGGTATGATGCATACATTTAGAAAACAGATCTAAAATTAATTTTCTTGCCTTTGTGTGTGTGTGTGCAGCATCATTTCAGTGTTCTGATTTGGAACTGTGCTCCAGAATACCTTACTGGAGGGCTGAGAAAAAAATATTGCAGGCTCATAATTCTACAAAGTTTTTTATTTTGAGAGAGAACAAAAAATGGACCAAGATATATATCACTATATAACACATGGTCTCTCCTCTCAGATAATTTATAACTTAGTGTAGGACACAAATGTATACATAAATGTGAAAAAGACAAAATAATCCTAATTAAATACTGCATTTTAGTATAAAAATTTGGAGGGATTTCAAGGCATAAAGGGTAGGAGGGAAGTAAGTTGTCCCAAATCCTTCTTGGCCTACTGGAAGAGTTAAAAAAGGAGGTGTTGCGTCGGGGTGGGAATTGATAGTTTGGAGGGGAACATTTAAAAAAGAGAGAGAGATACATTTTCTGTATAAAATAAAAGTAAGACTCTTATCAAACATGGCAGATCTGCATTTACTTTTAAACTTACAGTTCTAGTCTTTAATTTCCAACTATCTTTAGACTATTTCCATTTAACTTTACTAGCCTGTCTCCCGGATTTCCTATTTTGTCCATTCCATCATCACTCTCCTGAATTTAGAAGACTTGAAGTCATCTTGAAAGTCCTTTATCTCTTTTATCAAATCAAAGTCATGTACCTTCCTGTGCATAGCCTCTTTGATCTGTTATGCCTTATGTGTTTTCACGGTCACCTTTTTATTCTAGAGGATTTTACTTCACATCTAAATGATGTCAGTAGCCCTTTGATTGGATCTCTTTTATCTAGGTCACCTTTTCCCTCTAATCCATCTGGTACAAAGTGACCAAATTAAGTTTAATTAAAATATCGTTTTGTTGCTTTCCTGCCAAAGATCATAGAGTTTTCATCATTACTATTAAGATTAAGTTTAGGTTTTGGCACTGAAGGTGGCTATTTTACCTTTCCTGCTTGCTTGATCTCCCACTGCTCTTTGAGACGATATCATTAAGCAGGGAACTGTGTGTTTCTCTGAACATACCATGTCTTGTGTTTTTGTCCTTGCTTTTATAAATGTTTTGAACCATGCTAGTCTATTCAAATCTCTCTGGATTTCCTCAGAAAAGCTTTCCTGAGTCTCCTAGTCTCTGTTAGCTACTTTTTACTTAAAAAAAAAAAGTTTTTTCTGGATATTTTTTATCTTTCCCCAGTTAGATTATAAACCTTTTTAAAATAGGGACTCAACCTGTTCTACATTGGTATTTGTAGTTGGCAGTTTTTGGATGGTAATTCAGTTAACATTGAACTAGTGAGAATATTAAATAAGAAACTCATCTGACTTAATATAATGGAAACTTATGTTTTAAAAGATTTTTTTTCCTTTGCAGTTTGTTGGGTTTGATTTAAATCAATCATTTGGCAGCTACTTTTATGCTGTAAATTTGGTAAAATTTTGATTAAATAAATTTTGATAAATTGATTTTCTGTTTAAAAATCATTGCTTCCCAGAAGTTTAGAAGTTTCTCAAAATGTTTACAAAAGTTGTCAATTTGAGTGTGATTCTAAGAAACTAAGTAGTCAAAATGTGAATGTTTTGGTCAGTATGTTCCTGAGAACAATAAACCAGTGATTCTCACCTCCATGCTTGCCAGATAAAAGTATCTGACGGATATCATAGACTTTCTTTTAAGATACTGAAAGAGTGGTCTCTTGAGAATATGAATCAAGATGAGAAAACGTCCAATATTTGACTGTAACTAAAATACTTCATCATTTGTCAAGAATAAACAGATCTGCAAAAGGTTTATTAGAGGACAGCTGAAAGGCTACTATGTAAGATAAACCAAAAAGATTTTGTTTTCAATTTGGAGGAAATAGGCACAAATAGGGATCTCTACTTCAAACTTGAGGATGGATGGGTGGGTGGGTGGGTGGGTGTGGGTGTGGTGCGATGGAACTGAAAACAAAATGAAGTCTCCTGTGCAGTGGTGCCCAAATCAAGGTGATATTAAAAAGTTGCTTTTGTATATTTTCATTTTCTATTTTGAATTTGAGTTCATGGATATAACAACCGAACTTGCTTGCTGTTCCATATCGTTGTGCCACTGTCAGAAGCAGAGAGTCCTAGGCTGGAAAGACTCAAAGAGCAAATGAATACAGCATTTTTTATGTTTTAATCAGAGACACTACCTGTATAGTAATTTAGCTGCAAACATTTGTATGCATGGTATTTTTAAGAAAATGATGAAGCATTGATCTAGAATACAGCTAATGAAGATGATGTTGTTTTCAGCTGTCTTTGAAGATAGAGGACACCCTTAAAATACTTATATGAGTATGTTGTGAATAGAGAAAAAATAGCAACCTCATCAAACGTTTTATAAACCTGCATCAAGTCAAGAGATAAATCTGTTCTTCCTTTGCTAAATTTTAGATGCTTTTTGTTTTTTCCATCATTTCTTGCATGTTTATATCACCTTCTGCTTGGTTTTCTATTTCTCTGCTTCAGTAATACTTGGAGTTTCATTTCTTTTTTGACTTTCTGCTGTTAAGAGGGATCCCTTTAAAAAATATTCCCAGAGTATTGAATATTTTCTGTACTTCTCTTACATCGTTTTATCAAAGATCAGTATCTTTATAAGAGTTTTGGTAGTTCCTTTTTTTAAAAGCACAACATAAACAAGACTGCACTACCTAGTGCGAAAAAGCAACCTGTTAACCCTTTGAGCATATAAATCAGGGATAAGAAATAAGAAATCCGTGTTTCTGTTTAAAGTACCATTGATGGGGAAAAATCAGTCAAGAGCTACCTGTAGGTTGAAATAAGTTAATTATCATATTGCGTTGCAGTAGTGGGAAAAGAAGGAAAACAGTAGAAGGAAGAATAAAATAATTCAGGCTTAATGGCTAGCTTGAAAGTAGATTTTGTTATTTTTTTTTTTAGAAGTGGTTAGATGCTTTCATGATAAGAGACTGTTGCTTTTATTCTTTTCCAAGGCAGGAATATAATTTGAGAGGAGCTATATTATTCTTAATGCCTAAATGTTAGTCTTGGAAACCGTATTTATTTCACTGTTCTGAGCCCCTCTTCCCACTTTTTAAAATACAGTTCAGTCTTCTAATCTAGCTTGGTTCTGTTTGGAACCAAACAAAACAATGACAACAATTTTTTTTTAACTCTGAAAGATTATTTTTTTAATGAATAATTCAGAAGTTACTAAGAATAAACATTTTTTATTTAAACTTTAAAATTTTAAATGTAAGGCCTGCATTTTCAAGTTAAGTTTGCAGGTTAGATCAAGTAATTGCAGTCATCTCTTCATAATTAAATGTCTTTTTCCAAAGGCTACAAACAACAAATCATGCTTCTTGTGCCCTGTCTGAGAAGCATAATCTTCTAGAACCTAAAGGGCCCTTCAGACAAGATCATAGAGAGATAATTTCCTAATGAGATTCTATTCTACCTTCAAAGCAGAGTATATACGTTCTAGCAATACATTCCAGTATTGTCAAAAAATAATTTTTATCTTCATATGCTTAACACCTTCATATGCTTATTAAAGATGATGATGTCACTTTAAGTCTTATAGACCTGGGAGCATTCTTCCAGTAAGTGCTCTATGTTAGTTTCACTTTGCTGCTCCTTTTTAATGCAAATGCTAGAACAGTCAACTTGCTTTCTAGTTGAAATTCTTTTAAAATAAACTGTTTAAATGAAGTTTGTCAGTTTTTAGATCATGGTGGTGAGGGGGGTGTCTTATCTTCCAGAGATGATCGCACTGTAGTTTTTCATGGTGTACCAGGTGGCTAGGAGTGTAAGGGGATCATAGCATCTGTCTTGGTGATAGATTTTGGAAGAGCCTGGAAGATGATCTCTCCTGACTTTCTCTGATTGAACTTTCAAGCTGTGATACTTATCTTGAAGTTATTTCTATACTTTAATCGGTGAGGAAATTTTTCTTATCAGGCTTATCATGTAGCTTAAGGTAGAAGCTCCCCCAGGATCTTGCTGCCTCCCACCCTGTGTGTGTGTCTGTCTACAGTACTTGGCATATGACTGCAGGTCATCTTATAGTGTGTTTTGAAGTTTTGCTAAGGAATGCACTGGCGTATTCAGATCTAGCTAGCACTGTCTAGCATGTATGGTAAATAAAACTTTTTTGGAACTGAATTATTTTGTTACAGTCCCTGCTTCGAAGTCAAGAGGAGAATTTTTTATTAAAATTATAAGTCTTTTGCTTATTGTCAAATGTATTTTTTTAGATGGAAAGGTGAAGACAGAGAGAGATTAAGCGGATGCTGAATTGTTACAACTCCAGATCCTTGAGCCCATGTCACATGCATTCTCAGCCTAGCAACAAGCAGCAAAAGACATTTGGAATCCCATTTTTCCCCTATACAACCATGACTAGTAAACGAGACTGACAGCAAAGGTTTAGTGATTAGAAATACTATGTTATTTTGTTCTGCTATCTTTCAACAAGAATCAGCGTGTAAAGTTGAAATTTCCTGACCAGAATTTTGAAGACTATGATGTGATTCCCTGGGCCTTGATTCCAGAAGGAGCTCTCTGAATATGGGTTTACTAGTTGGTGGTGAATTCATGAGTCGCCAACTATTAGGCCTTTATGTCCAGATATTATCTTAATTATGGAGTAAGGTCCCTGAGTTCTCCTCTTTCCTTCCACAGGGCAAGCAGGAGGACTTCAAGACGACAGTTCTGGAGGGTATGGAGACGGCCAAGCATCAGGTGAGGGTGGCATTAGATGCTTGCCACTTAGTAGCAAGAGCCGCCAAGTCAGGGATTGATGCTTGCAAGTGTTTTTTGGCTGTGGTATCCACATTTTAGCCAGAAGTGCAGGGGAAATATAACGCAAAGAACAGGGTAGAGTTAGAGAGTGTAGCCAGAACAAAGGCAAGCAAAACCTTTTGAAGTCCTCAGGCCGATCTCAGCCCTCCACTCTTCTTCATGTTTTTAAGGAGATGGCGGGTACTTGTCTCCTCAGCAGCCTTTATAGTAACAGTAAACATGATATAAAACATAGGCTTAGGAATCGGGACCTTTAAAAAGAAAATATAACTGTATCTACAGAGGAGAATCCATAGGCTGAAAGTCTTCACAAAAAAAGAAAAAGGACTGTAAGGTATTCTAGAACTAGTCAGTCAAGTGACTCTAGCAATGGTTGTTAGATGGCGTTGGATAAATTTTTTTCAGTTAATATTACATAGTTAATCATTTTGCAGTTTAAACTTTTTCTCACACAAAATTAATCTTATTTTTTTTAAAAAAGTCTGCTCAAAATGCTCATTTCAGACCAAACTGAGATTTTTTACTTCTAGGAAAAAGTAAAAGGTTAAATGATTTTTAGGGGTCCATTTGAAACAGTTAAAGTTTGTTCTAGGAATCCAAAATAGTATGTCTGGATTTTATCCTTTGTCTCTTAAAGGATGCTTTTGTGTGTTCCAGTGTCAAGGCTGGTTTTATAAATTGGAATAGGTAGTACTTCATTTTTGGAGTTTGTTACTTTTCAACTGTTAAGTCTATTTTAAAATTATTTGTTTATTGCAGTTTGTGTAAAGCAGGTCTAGGGAGTATTTGTATTTTACTCTCTTGGAGCAAAGATAGTTCAGTGTTAATGCAGAAATTAGTATTTGGGAATCCAGAATGTTGGAAGTAGACTTCCTTTAAATGCTATCCCAAGGATTGGTGGTTAATTGCCAGTAAGCACATGGTTATCTTGGCCGAGTTAAAAATCCTCATTCAGAGTCTGTATCTGTGGCAGATTAACCTTTGAGAGTGCTTTTCATCAAAGGATAAACAATTGGATCATCATGGAATTGTTGAGGATCAGAGATAGACTTTAGAACTTTAATCTTGAAGGAACATATTGTTTTCTTGTTGCTCTTTTGTTTTTATGTGAATAAATTTACTCTTCTGCTTAATTTAACAATACGTTGTATTGCTAAAAGTAAAAGCAGACTCACATTTAAAACTGTGGTGCTACTGACTTAATACTAGTAGAACATGAATTTTAAGTGTTTCCAGGAATGGAAGTGACTATTCTGAGATCTCTCTTCAGATCTTTGTCATGTTCAGAAGCATGCATTTGTGAGATGATCCATCAGCATTAGAAACATTTGCTTATAGGTGATTAACATTCTTCTCTTAATAAAAAAATGATCCTCATGAGTATCTTGGGGCCAGGATCATATCTTGATTTTTTAAAATCCATGTCAAGTTGGTGTGTACATCCTAAATCTTAAGTTGGAAGGGAACTTAAGGTCATCTTGTCTAGCTTCCTAGACAAACAAGTAGAATTCTATCACCTGTTTTATGGATTCGGACCTGAAACAAAGTTAAATGACTTGACCCAGCTATATACCAGCAGTTGAAGGAATGAGAACCTAGAGGTCTTGTTTTAATCAGATTATTCATTACACTGTCCCTCATAGAATCATTTATTGTGTATTTATCCTAAAAATCAAACCTCTAAAACAAGAAATCATGGGATTCTCTTTTTTCCTTTCCTCTCCACCTATTCTTTACTCTTTTTTATTTCCAAAATATTATAGGACTAGATATAGCATATCTATAGTTTACTAATTTTAAGTAGTCTTTTATATATAGATCCTATCAGGCTTTTGTTTTCACTTTTCAGCTAAAAATCTAATTATAGTTAATTTACTAGATGAAAAAAAACAATGACAAATAACTCTCATAGAAGCCTTCTTTTCTTTGTTAATTTTTATATTTCTGTTACTTATTCTTCTCAAGATGCTACCTTTATTATCAGAATCAAGGGAGAAATGATTTAATGGACTAGAAGACCTATATTGTCACCTCTTCCTTCTTCTGTTCTGCCTCTCAAATTTATTTATCTGAAAAGGTCTAAATTATTTCCTTATATAATATAACTACTTCTACTGTATTCAGAGAAAGTGTTGAGCCAGACCATTAGAAAGGGCATTTGTGCTTTTAGCATGACTGTGTTTTGAAAGGTGATACTGGCATTTCCTATGTGAAATAGTGAGAAAAGGGAATTGTCCAAAGGGCAAGATTGTTATGTAGGCAGCCTTGGGGCTTTAAAAAATTTTAGATAGCATCTTTGAAAGAGTCTAGATTTCTGGAATACCAGATTCTGTTAAGTACACGCAAACACCAAAATAAAAAGCTATATTCTGTAGCCAAGTATAAGTTATTTCTGAATTATCTGTACTACTGATACTTCCTTTTAATAAGGGTATCATTAAAGTCAGCTATATTCTCTAAAGTGTTTTCTTCTAAAGGAGACCATGAGTTAGATTATCCAGAGTGGTCTGATAGTTCATTTTGGAAATATCCTATAAAAAGGATGTTTTGGTTTAACTTCTGAACAGTTTAGGTTCCAAATTAATTTTTCTTTGAAAGAAGATTAGATTTTATCTTGCAGGCTTTTTATCTGGATTTCAATAGTTGTTATCTTTCCTTGAAATAATAGTCTTCATCTCTAAAAACCAAAAGGAAGGTAATAGTTACTGAGAATTTTTAGAAGCCATTTTTCATTTTTAAAAATTGATTATTAAGAACAACAAGGTTTTTTAGATGTGACTGTAGAAGATCGAAATAGAGAAGAGACTTCATGGATACACCAATGTCACAACTTTTGGCTTCTTTAAATTCCTTTCGTTAAACTTTAGATGTTTGATTTAAAGATACTTTAAAACTACTACATGCCTTAATAAAACATCTTAATTGTTACATATTCTCAAGATTCCCAAAATTAGCCAGCTAGATTGATGATAAGAACACTTAGAACAAGGAGCCAAATGTATAAAATTTAGTGTTTTTCCCTACATGGTTTTTATGTCATTGACTATATTTTGCAGTAGGATTGATATTCAGTGATCACCTATTAAACATGTAAAAGGTAATATATCTAAGAAAGCAAGCTACTCCTATTTTTGAGGAGAGAGAAGTAAAATTTATAGATTTTATGGATTTTTGTATTAATAGTTGTACACTCATGAAATATACCAAGAAGTAACCTATTAAGAGATACTTGGTTCAAATACTCAGTATTATTATTAGTATGTATATAATGCTCCTTATAATGTGACATGTTTTTGTTCTTAGTTTTGTTTTTTGTATTTGATTTTGGTAGTAGGGGACTGCAGATATTAAAGCTATATAGTTTCAGAAAATTTCACATTACTGAAATAACTTGTACCCCTGATAGTCAGCTTTTCTTCTTTTCTTGCCTTAATTTCATGCTCCATCCTCAAATACATGGCTCTTACTGATTATTTTTTTCTTTAAGGAATAAAATATCCAGACAATCTTTAATTTTAGGTTGGGATTCATTAAATGTAAGGATTGATTTGCTTTAGTAATTTGAAACAGCATTTGTGCCCTCATTATCCACTGTGGATGGATAGATTTTTCCCCTTCTCTCCAAAAGCAGTGTTTCTTAATGTGCAGCCCATGTTAGCATTAGGCATTTTTGCTTGACTTCTGGTTAACCATTGCTTTTTTCTAGATAGTGTTTGAATGTCTTTGTGGAAACAGCACCTTAATGGCTAAGCTATAATTTTCTAATGTAGAATTTTGCTACCTTGTTTTTTTTATTTTCCTAATCTTAAAAATGTCTTTCCTTTAATTTTGCTTTTATTATCAGTGCTTCCAACTTGTTTTATGTGCTTTAAGATAAGTGGATATCAGGTGGCTATTTCATTACTCATATATAATTACTTCAGTGGTATTGAATTTGGAAACTCTTTAAATTGTTCTTGATATTTTCATAAGCTGGTGGTTAAATATATTTGTATAAGGTGATCTTAGATATACAAGTAAAATATATGTAAATATATATTTAAGGACATGTTATAAAGATGTGCTTAACCATCAGCTTATGAAAATTTCAATTTAATACCCAATTTAAAGAGTTTCAAAATAACGTATTTTACTTGTAGTATATAAGATATGTATACACTACAAGTATATTATATAGTATATAGCATATGCAGTAACAAATTTACTTGGTGCATACTAAAACATTTCTAATGTTTCTGCCCGAAAAAGAAAATTCCTTGCTTTCTTCGGTCTCATAGTTGTAGTCTGTTTAATTTCTCTCACTGCTTGCCAGCAATGAATTATAGGAACTAATGGATGATACCATTGACAAGATAGTGTATTTTGTACTTTTGATTATTAAACCTTGGAGTCCTCTTGTTCCCTGCTATAATCCCAAAAGAAGGCATGTGATTGTGTTTTCCACTCCATAGCCTCTCTTGCTTTTCTATATTTTCCTTTATTCTGGTTCTTTATTTTTAAATTTTATTATAGAGTATTATTGATAACTAATTTTAATTAGTGTGTCCTCCCATATTATAAAATTGTTTTATAAAATAAAAAATAGTCCAGTGTCTTGTTAAGTTTCATAAGGTGTATTTCACTCAGTAGACTGTAGTTTTAGAATGTTATATCCGAGTGCCTAAATTATAAGGATGTTTAAGCTTTTGAGCAAATTGTTTTGTTAGAAAAGGAGAAAGGATTGGCTGAGGCAAAGCTTTATAGAGGTTCTTCAGGCCAAAAAGAAGTTTGAAGGCATAGTCATTATCCCAAGTTTTGTATTCACTTGCACTTTTCCCAGAGTCCTTTGCTTTCTTTGCTAGGTGTGGAGGGTGCAGCGTTCCAGAGTAGACTTCCGCATGACCGGATGACTTCTCAAGAAGCAGCTTGTTTTCCAGATATCATCAGTGGACCACAACAGACCCAGAAGGTTTTTCTGTTTATTAGAAACCGCACAGTAAGTTTCCATGTCATCTTTTCTACCTTGATTATAAAAAGTACTTACTGCTCTTACAAAGAATATGGGAAAAAGACAGAACTATTGTTAAAAATTAGTTGTTTTTTTCTTCAAATATTTTAAAACATATGTGTAATTCTTGTCTTTATAAAACTGAGGTCCGACTTGCTCTCATTTTTTGGATCCTTTTCATTCCTCATAACACCATAAACACAATATGAATCTTTAACATTTTTTAAAATATATTTTTAAAATAAACACTTTGTCATTTTTCCCAGGATAGGAGAAACCCTTATTCTGTTCTATCCATCTGGTCCATCCTCTTCTTCTGGCTAAATGATTGATTTTAATGCCTGCATGATATTTTGTCTTGACAGTTGGGTTGTAATTTAACTGTTGGACATTTAAATATTTTTGCTTCATTATAATTAAGCTCTGAACAACTTTTATACATTCTTGACTGTTTATTTCCTTTTGATAGAGTTCCAGAAGGAAAACTAGTTTGTTAAAAATTATAAACTTTGTTTTGATACCTGTTGCCAGATTGCTTCCCTGAGAGGTTGAACCAGGTGACACCCTCATTGCCTTGCCCCACCCCTTTTTGTTTTTAAAATGATGATAATCTGTGCTGCTATAATAGACCAAAATCATTTTATGTATTTTCTGTTTCTTTGATTACTTAAAACTGACTGCTTCTTCACATTTATTAGTTGCTTGTGTTTCTTCTGTGAATTTTTGTTTCATGTCCTTTGTTCATGAGAAATTCTTTAGCCATAGAGTAAAAAGAAAGCAAGGTACTATTCAGAACATTGTACTCCCGGCTAATCAAAGCAAATTTACATTTTAATTTGTTAATTTGTTATTTTGTATATAGCTCAGAAGGGTCATTTTAGCATGTCCACTTTTTATCCACCACTAACTTATTTTGGCTGTTAGATTGCAAAACCATTACTAAGTTTGGATTGTTAAATGTCATTTAGCTAGAGTGATTTGTAGGTTATACTGCGTTTTTGTAGTACAGAGTAAAGGTTCTTTTTTTGTGTGAAAAAACAGTTGTTTTTTTTTTTAAATGAATGGAAAATTTCAAATGTATTTCTGAGGCTGATCTATCTTATAATTGAATCAGCATCTGTGTGGCATATCAACATTGATCTAAGTGGAATTTTTATATAAAATTGTCTTTTTAATTCATCTGAGGGAAGTTTTCACTTTTTACTTGAATTTGAGTGGTGGATTTACAATGATCTCTGTTTTCTCTGATTCTTTTCCTGTGACCAGAAGTCCAGAATTGAGTAAAGAGTGGCCCAGGTTAGAGTTTTGATCTCTGGCTATAAAACAACATGAATCATTGTCTCCTATAAGATTCTATCAGTTATCTTGTCTTAAACTACTTGCTTTGCTTCCAGATTTTAAAAGTGCAACTTTAGGATTATTGAAGTAGTAGAACCTATGACTTGAGCTTTATTTTATAGGGTATCTCTCAGATCATGCAACCCAGGTTTAAATTCTAGTTGCTTCCTACCAAATGTATGATCTTGGTAAATTACTAGGTATTTTTCTTTTTAGGTTAAATATCTTCCAGCTTCTTCAATAATTCACTCATTTGACATGGTTTTGTGTTTCATCAGTTTCTTCTTAATTGTTTCAAAGAAAGGAAAAGCCCATATTTGGGGCCATAAAGTTAAAAATATATATTAAAGTGGTCAAATGTTCTGTTTCTAATTGTATGTAATATAATTTCTATTGTTTAAATGCAGTTGCAGTTGTGGTTGGATAATCCAAAGATTCAGCTTACATTTGAGGCTACTCTCCAACAATTAGAAGCACCTTATAACAGTAAGTAATGTTTTCAGTAGGACTGGTGTTGGATTGTGAAAATAAATATTTTCTTTCAGGAGGCTCAAGGTTTCTTAAAAACTCATTTTTTTGTTCATATTTTCCTCTTATTTTACCTCATGCTGTGCAAAAATGAGCCTTGTAGAAAGGCTATTTTGTATGTTTGTAATTGTTTTCCTGGGTTTTAAATTGTGTTGACAGATGAGTGAGTTCAAGAAATTGCATACAGTTTCCCCAAACCTATGTTCCAACTTTAATCCATGGAGTACTTTGTTGATGTTCAGTTGAGTGGCTATCTGGCTTTCTCATATCCCATTTGCCAGCAACAAAATCTTGTAAAGTTTTTGCCAAAGTAATAATACTACATTAAAAAGAATTGGATTTTTCTTTCATTTCATCTACAGTGTAATGTCATTCTTAAAAATTCCTTAATTTTGTACTACCTCACAGACTAATCATTCTGTGAATCACTTTCTAAAGGTTTCTGGAAAAGATGTATAGAGAAATTATGGAGAAAAAGAAGAGTTAGTGTTTTTTATTTTAACTGCTAAAAATATAAACATGTTTTTAAATTCATTTATTCTGTAGGTGACACTGTACTTGTCCACCGAGTTCACAGTTATTTAGAGCGTCATGGTCTTATCAACTTCGGAATCTATAAGAGGATAAAACCTCTCCCAAGTAAGGACCTGGACAATGCATTTCATGATTTTATGTTTTAGTTCTAGGATTCTGTATTATTTCCAGGAGGCTTTTAGCATTTTATTTTGATTTCTAAGCCTATATTTGGAGTCAGAATATTCCAAAGTTTATTTTATAAGTCAAAGTAAAACTAAAATCTCTTTGTAAATTCCCATTTCCTATAATTTCTGATTTGATAGGTACTTAATAAAAGGTATTAGATTTCCAGTTTAAGAAGAATTAGTTAAAAATATAAAATTTGTCAAAAATGAAAGTTCGTTATAAAAGCTGGAGGTTCAAGAGTTTTCACTTATCAACCAGTTCTTTGTACTTCTAATGGTTCCATTTTTATTTTTTAAATACTATTTGTCCCTTTCATGGTATCTGCAGAATCTAAGAATCCTGGAGCTAGGAATATTTTGAGAATTAATACATTTATTATTATTAAAATACATTTAGTTTTGATGCTTTAATAATTCTTCAAAAAGGGGTACTGAAGACTATAGAAGTAGAGCTTAAAGAAAATAGCTTTAAGAATAAAGGGGTTGTCTGGTCAAATTGTCCTAGTATAATTGTGAAGTAAATAAACGACTCATATTATTTATAGTGAGTTAACCAAGGGTCACAGATACTAAAGCACTTAACTTTTAAGAATTGAGAAAGTAAATCCTAAGATAAAGAATTTTATTTATAAATTTTCAACATTAAAGTTTATAAATTTCATATATTTGCTAGTTTATATTCAGATAGTTTCAATATTTTGAAAATAACTGTCTAGAATTGTTTACTTTGTAAGATATGACATGTTTGGAACCTAGAGGTTTTCATGATAAAATACCATAAGTGCAAAATCAAACCTACAACAAAATATTCTAATTTTCGTTCTTTTTGTTTTTAGCTAAAAAGACAGGAAAGGTAATTATTATAGGCTCTGGCGTCTCAGGCTTGGCAGCAGCTCGTCAATTACAGAGTTTTGGAATGGATGTCACACTTCTGGAAGCCAGGGTAAGAATTTTATTTTAGATTTATATGCCTGGCCTATAGAAATATAATAAAGAAATTATTTATTGCAAATTAAGGAATTATATAACTTGAACTAAACCAAATTGATTAGCATTAATACTTAGAGTATTTTGGATAGTGTTGTTTATATTGGAATAAAGCATTTTTCACAGTAAAGCTTTGAAAGGTGCTCAGTAAGTATTTAGAGTTTGTAAATGATCCATCTATGGATATTATCAGGTCATTTGGAGAGGGGTCGTTTGTGCGGGCCTTCATGGACACATCCTTTGCAGGAGGCAATTATTTTCAGTGTTGGAACAGAGAGAACTGTATTCTGTTTGCTAGCCAAAGGAAAGTAGTTGCTTTTTGACTACAGCCATCTTTTAGGGCCTGTTGAAACCAAGATGTTGGTTCACTTCTCATTAGTCCTGGAGAGAGAAATGGAAACTGAAGGAAGCAAGGGATGATGGCACAGAGTGGGGGTAGAAAACATGTTAGGATGCTACTGTTCAAATTATTGTCATGAGTAAATTTTGCAACTTTATTATCTTCCAGTGACTTAAAGGCCTCCCCAGTCTCCCATCATTTAAAAAAGCACTTCTCAGGGTATCCTAAATGATCTAAAATTTTATAAAAGGTTTTATAATGTTATGTGTACTGCAATCCAAATTGCTTGTAATAAATTGTTAATTTTTTAAAATAGTCTTTTCAAATAGAGTATGGGGAAATCAAAAGTAAACAATTCCTGAGGCATTCTTACTAAAAATGTTATTTATTAATTTAGAAAACAATTGTGTGTCCTGTGTACTAAGAATACAGTAAGTAATAAGGGGATCATTATGATTGTTATCCATGTAGTTTTAATCCAATGTACAGGTTTGTGTTTTGTTTTGCTTTTTTGTGTGTTTGTAGTTTATAGAGTATGCCCATATTACTTATTCATGATTGAAATATCACTGCAGCTTAGTAAGGTTTCCCCATACTTGAAAATCTGTAGTCGGCAAAGATAAACCTGGGCCTGTTTAGGAGTAAGAGGGATTGTCAATAGTTCATGCTCAGCAGACACTCTGCCCCTGGGCATAGGCCTTCATGAGAGGACCGTTTGTCAGAGAGATCATCAGTCAAGTCATTCACAGCTGACTCTGAGGATGGAGGGAAAGAGTCAGAACTCGGTGATAGAAAGATGGCATTAGTGTTAGAATTTGTGAACAGATACTTTCTACATGGGCAACCCTTGCTCAGCCTATATCTCTGTACCTTAGTGGTGTTAGAGATAGCCAGTAGAGAGATTACAGTACCTATAACTAAATATCTTTGACTATCAGTTTGTTTCCTTCCTTATATCATAGTTCTCTCCTTCTTAGATGTGATTTTTACCTGCCTCTCCTTCACATAGGCTTCCACTTTAGACTTCATTTGCTCTCTGTGCCCACAGTTCTGTTCACTGCACTCCATGTAAACTCTAAACTATCCTTTTCTTTTTACATTTTAGAAGACAGTGGCTTGGGCTGGTATCATGCCAGGTTCTTAAGGTTAAAATAGAATTGATGATTTTAGTGTTTAATTTCTTAAAAACAGGATCGTGTAGGCGGGCGAGTTGCCACATTTCGCAAAGGAAACTATGTAGCTGACCTTGGAGCCATGGTAGTAACAGGTCTTGGTAAGTGGTTTTGTGCTGTAATATAGTCTGAGACTCCCAAAATTGTTTAAGCTTATATTTTAAAGCCATAGATACAGTTTTAAAATATATTGGTCAAAGATACTGTTCTTAGTGTTAGTAAGAGGTAAATTGAAAGATATAGTCTTCCTGAAAGAATATATCAATATGTGCAAAATTTAAATTATATATACATTTGGACCTAGCAAATCCAGTTTTATTTAGCAAATTATCCTGAGAAAGTAGACAAGTGGACCATGTTATGTTTGGAGAATTTTTAATGTGCGAAAGCAAAACACAGATTAAAAGATTAAATTGTTACACTAAGAATTAATGCTGCATATTAAGTGAAATGATTTCCATAATTTACTGCTAAATTGAAAAGATTAAAAAAATATGTGTTATCCTTTTGTATGTGTGTATGTCTATAATTTTACATGTGTTAGATCTGTAATAAAAAGTTAACTTTGTGGGATTACAGGTAATTTTTTGCTTTCCTTATGCTTACCTTACACATTTATTTTACTTTAGGTATTTTTAAAATATATATTATACATACCCTAAGTTTAGAGTATTTTACATTTTGAGTAAAAATATTTTTGCTTTGAGAATTTTGTTCTCTTCATAAAAGATATGTTGAATTTAATCGTTGGAGTTTTTTCTAGGAGGGAATCCCATGGCTGTGGTCAGCAAACAAGTAAATATGGAACTGGCCAAGATCAAGCAAAAATGCCCACTTTATGAAGCCAATGGACAAGCTGTAAGTGGAGAACAAGCAGAACTTTTCAAAATTTATTTGGTTCAGTTGAAAACGATTTTGGGGGAACTGTATGGGTGAATATACACACATATACATATGAACTGAGGGCATAAATGATGTGACATTATTCTCATTGTTCCTTAACTTTGAGCTATATAGGAAGGGTTTATATTGCATGTATGCAAATTTATGTCTGTTTAAACATTTATCTTTAGACATTTAATGAAAGCTAGCTAGAAAGTTAATCTTTTTATTAAGCTGTGGCCACCTACTCCAAGAGACCTGTGTAATTGACACCTGATTCTTCATTTCTTTGTATTGTGCCTCTCATCATGTGCTTTAGCTCCATGTGCTCTTTATACTTCAGTTTTGTGTTTGTAGGCTCAAGTTTTGAATGGCCTAATAGCCGAATGGTGGTGTTTAGCCAGATGCTTATGTAGGTATTTACTGACCCGGCGGCACAGAGGAGCTACCTTTGCTTAGTATGGCGGTAGCATGGAAGTGATGTTTGGTTTAGGAGAGTGAGAGTGGTTTAACAACTAGCTGATGGGCTTACACTGTGAAAGGCAGTCCCAATTTTTAGGGGGTGAGTGAAATTCAAAAGTTTCTATTTAGAAGTTTTACTGATTCCTCCATCAGGAGGAGTGAGGGAGTCTTCAGTTCTCAGGATAAAAGCACATTATCATCTTTATGTTTGAGGAAGGGAAGATTTGATATGTATATGACAGTTTGGCTATTGTTGCTGAAAGTGGTTAAGATCTCAACTCTTGAATTTCGTGTGATTAGTCCCATGGGACATCCTCACCTATTCCTATACCTTTAAGCTTTATGGGGTTCATATCAGAGAAGGGCAGACTTTCAGGGAATGTCTTGTTCCCATCTCTACCATTCTGGATCCAGATTTACTGCCAGGGCTTTTGGAGCTAGTTTTCTGGCAGAATGAACCAAGTGGAAAAGGGTGAAGTAGAGATTAACTGAACAATTCAATAATCTTTCACTACTCTGCAAAGATCTGTAAAAGATATAGAGGTGAATAAGACATTCTCTGCCATGTAAGATGGCACCGTGTAGTGGGACTTGTATACTAATAATTATCCTCCCCCCAACTTTTTATTATGGAAATTTTCAAACATACACAAAAGTAGATAGCGACTTCAGATGTCTTGTGAACTCAAGAGCATCAGGAGTAATAGACATCATTAAAATCTAAGAGTTTTCCCCAAAAAAACATATTCTTCATGCATATTTCAGTAACACAAAGTCAAGGCAGATTTGCCAAGGGTTAGATACAAGGCTAAATTGCTACTGAAGAGCCAAGGGGGTGAAAGAAGGAGTCTCTGGAGGTGAGAGGGGCAAAGGTGGGGAGAAATTTAGAGGGAAGAAGAGCATTTGGGAAGGTGGCTTAGGACTTGAACATGTGGTTGTGGAGGGACAGGCATTGGAGGCAAAGGATTTAAGTCTCAGGTATCTGAAGGAGGATGAGATTGTACTGGTGATGGTCCAATGACATAAAGCCAAAGTTTAAGGTGGTGGATGTTGCCTGCCAGGCTGATGTGTAGGTTGGAATTTTAGAGGGTCTAGAGCAGGGAAGTAACATGACCAGAAAGGTGTTTTAGGTAGCTAGGCAGTAGTGTAGAATTGAATTGAGGAAACAGGGCCTCCAAAGTGTATCTTATATTAGTCCTCAAGAAGGAAGGAATCACTGATTACTGAGACAGTGTCTTTTTCTTTAGACTTTCCTGAATGTAGAGCACGTAGGTTCATTTAGTTTTCTAACAGTAAAAAGAAAGCTTTTTTTCTGTAGAGATATCCAAAGAAATAGTCTGCTTTCTTGGTATTAGATGAGCTTTAACACAATAAAAAACATTTGTTTCTAATAGTATACCAATATTTCTTTCAAGTGCGGCCTGTAACCAGCTGTCAGTTCATGAACTAAATATTGGTTATTATGGGTTGAGATAGACAGCTGGCCCCAGAATGTAAACTACATCATTAACCACACTTGTTAGTTCAGATGATGACTTTTTTCCATAGCAAGACTTTCTCAGTAAAGGGAGTGGCCTGTTATTTAGGTTCTGGCATAAGCTCCTTTATTCTCACCAGGATCAGCCCTTTGAGTACCACTGTAGTAAACAGTTGTTAAACTGATGTGTGGTTTTCAGCATTTTGTATGCAGGGATATTTTTCCGAATGAAATTTATAATTGTCATTTAACTCTGATCTTTATAGGTTTTTTTGAAGTTGGTATGTTTCTATTTGGTAGAGTAGCCAAGTGTAAGGAGGATTTTTTTAAGCATTCTCAGATTTGGGGGAAAATTCTTTATTGTCCTGAGTTCCACTTGCCTTAAGTTAGTTAAACCTCAGAAGGCATGTTAATGTTTCTGTATCTTGCTATCACCAGTAGTCTAGCTCAGAGTAGGAATAGACAGTTGTGGACCAAAAGACTGGCCTTTGCTTATAGAACAAGTACTAAGAGCAGATAGCCCTGTTAATTTATAATTACAAATATGTTCATGGGTTTGGAAATCTGAGTATGTTTTTGAGTTGCTTTGTTCTCTCATTTTGCAGGGGAAGAATCTAAAGCTCAGACATGTGTTGTCTCAGATTGTTATAGTCAATAAATTGTGGAGCCAGGATCCATTGCCTGGGGTTCCACATCAAATTCTCATACTTATTTTGCTATGCCTGGCTGATATTTCATGGAAGGTTGGGGCATGAGTAAGTGTGTGCAACTCTAATCGCCTGTGTGACTGCATCAGCTGGGTCTCTTTCTCAAAGAGCTTTCTTTTAACAGTTACTCTTAAGAAACCCTATCTAGAGTGGACATTCACCTAGCCATTAATTTTACTTCAGTAAGGTGTCAAAATGGAGTGGGGTCATGTCCCTCTATTCTTTGTGGACGGTTTCAGTGGGAAAGAGGGTGATTTGATGGCTCTGTTGTTACTTTGGAGAAATTAATTCTCTCATCCTGTACAAGGCCAGCAGTTAACAAAGTTGTAAATATCACTTGCAGTTTTGTCTTCAAGACACAGACGTATCACCATACTTAGCCATTTCGCTGCTATAGGAAAAAATTAAATAGCAGGTGGTTTTTGTTTTGTTGTCTTATCATTTTATTACACTCAGAAGAACCCCTAAAAGAGTTTATTTCTCTGTTCTCTCTGGTCCTACACTGACAGCTAGAATGTTAAGCTTCTGTGTTTGGTTTTTGACAGGGGAACCTTATTTTATGACTCTAGATGAGTAGAACAAGGGCTTCCCTATTTGGTTCTAATAGAGGATATTCCTATAAATAGAAGTGTCTTCTAGCCAGGAAAACAATCGCAGCTAACACAGCAGCTGCCCTCAGGTTGACTGATGATGGATTTATACTCTGAACTATACTTTAATTAGCTTTAGTGGATATGGAGAAGGTTGGGAAATAGAGTAATTCATATTTCAGGAACATTTTGGGCGTCACAGTGAGAGAACTGAAAACATGGATTGTTAAAGGAAGATGGGGGAAATGATGAAACGTTTTCTGCATCTCCTGTATACCAGCTAATAACTCGGGGGCTTTAGAGTCTAGTTTTGGTTTCTTTTGAGTAATGAAAAGATATCTTAATCAAATTCCTGTAATGCTATAGCATTCTGCATTACAAGGCCTCTGGTCTACTGTTGAGAGAGCCACAAAGAGACAGATATTACCAAGTGAGATCCAAAGACTCAGTAACAACTTGGAGAAACAAGGTACTGATTTTCTTGAGTGGCTCTATTGTTATGAGGAAGAAAGATAATAGGTAAAAGGTAACAGGTGCCAGGTCTCTCAACAAAGACCGTTAACTAAATGTACTCAGTATCTATCATAATGTAGCAGGTTTTCACTTGTATTTATGCAGAGTGGTGCTTAGATTATACTTCTGACACAGGCTTATTGGCCTTTTCAATTTTCATATTCCTTTGTGGACATATATTTGATATTTTTAAGGTAGTCTTTTTCTACCCTTTAAAATCTTGACTACCAGTCCCTCCGTGTAAAGCTATGTCTTCCGTAATGTTCCTGAATTTGCAGAATAGTTATTTTCCTTTCATATATAGTTATAATACTTACTTTGCTTTTCCAAACTATAGTAATTTATTTTATTTAACAAGAATTTACTGAGCATCTTCACTATATGCTAGAATTGCAAGAGTGTACTCTTTAGACACATTGTGTGTGCCTTCTCCACATAGCCTAGTCATTACTTTAGGGAAGTCATATATTTATACTACCTAAAAAATTCCCTTTGAATTTAAAGAGGGGGAAGGAGGCGACAGTTTTTATTTATAGAATCACATTGAATTTTATTTAGAGGATATACTCATTGTCCTTATTCTCCCTTAAGGGATAGTATTTATATCTCATTTCCCTCAGCTATTTGGGAATCTGAATTAGAGACTCTTCAGATGTAATATTCTTCTTCCAGGTTTTATCAGAGGAATTAATCTTTTGTTTTATCATAATTCTAGAAATGCATGTGAGTGGGAGAGGTGGAGATTAACTGTGGCCTCTGTTGGCCAGATTTGGTCATTACAGCTTTTCTCAATGTGTTGTTATTTCTGAGGATTTCTTCTGGCTGAATCTCAGAACTCTGTACCTAGAACTTAGCTGCACTTACCTCCATTCTGCTCGGCTGCTAAAGAATTTATATGGACTGGAAGTGAGATATATAATGTTTTTTAAGACTTAAAGAGCTTGTGATGATAGAATGCAACCAGAAGTAGAACTAAGGAAAGTTATTCTTCTTTGAGATGACTTCTTGCAGGATCAGGGACACTGTCCAGAAAGTTGCTTGGCTTTCCCTAAATTCTGCATGGGCTAGACTCGTGCACAGGCTGCCACTCCCCGAGCCATGTTCAGGAGTGTTCCATATAATCTACAGGACCCAAACAATCAGGATTGTACCTATTTAGAGTAGTGAGACTAGCCAAATTTCCTTAGTCTTGAAGGAACTATTTATTTGGAGCCTTTCATAAGGAAATCCATGGTTTTGAAAAGTCATATTCAAAATCTGTTTCAAGTGATATCCTTTTTGTTTAATTCTTTACCAAAAAAAACTACCAGAGGTCCCCCCTCAAAAAAAAACACAAACTTCTTAGTTTGCTGTTACATAGTCTTGCTGTGCTATAATGTAGAAATCCATCTGCTGTCTAATATAATGATTACCCTGTATAATCATTTGCTGAGTTCCTTTATTAAGATACAGTTTTAAAAACCTAGAATAGAATGGTCAGTTAAAAATAAAATTATTGCAGCTTGTGTTTAGAGATTGCCAGTATTTCAACTCTTTTCCCTAATTATTTGTAAAGCTAACAGAGTCAAAAGGTTCTCATCAAGGGGAAAGAAATTACCTGAAACAGGTATTCTGAGGCTTCTTACAGGCTGTCATTTGCTAAAGTTTTTTTCACTGTCTGGGTATGTCAAATAGAATATATCTAACTTAATTTTAAAACCATTCAGAATTTAAATATATCAAAAACACTGTTTTTTCCCCCAGGCAGTATTGACTAATGAACAAGTATTTTATTTACTATTTTCCAAATATTCCTTTAATTTCAAAGTGGAATTTTAAAGTTAATGGGGAAAAAATTCAAGTTTCAAAGCTATCCCTGGTCTCACTGGCAACATTCCTATAATTGTTTAGGCAGAATATGGGTGGGGCCTGACTGCTGACTATTTCTTACAGTCTCCTAAGTGGAGCCTCGCGGTAGAATGGTGTGTACTGGAGATGCAGTCATGTTATCTGATGTCAGTCAGACAGGGCAGTACTCTCTTGGGTTGGTTTTTGTTTGTTTGTTGTTCTTGTTACTGTTCTATGTTTCTCATTCTCTCTTTTATTAAGTTTTGCTTTATTCCTCGCTGCTTTCTGATACCATCTCCCTTTACCATCACCCTCCCCCAAACTGCCTTTCTTTTGCCCATTTCTATGCTTTGACTTTCCCATTTTGGTCTCTGTACAGTCTGTTCCTTATTTCTCTGGTGGTTGCAGCTTCTGAGCTAACAGAATGCCTCTGTCATGCTGTGTGTTTAAAGCCTTGATTTTACTGCTGTCGTACAAAACTAAACTTGACGTGGCTGTTGGGCTGTTATTTACAGTTTATTTCTCTCTCTGCTGCACTGGTTAAAAGGACACTGTCAAGGTATTTTTTTTTATAATTTTTCAAATCATTTTCTTCACTGTTTACAATAACCCATTAAAAGCTCGAAACTTAAATCTTTCCCTTCCAAGGTCCTCTCCATCATACATTCACACTGGTTTGTTGTTGTAGAGTTGCGCCTATATGTTGGGCTGGTGCCATTTGAGTTTTTGTCATTAAAAGCGCATGTAAAAAGTCAGGTTTTTTTGTGGGGGGGCATGGGTGAACTAAAGGGGAAAGTGTAATGAATCAAGTGGGCTGCTCAGCAAACAGAGGGAAGAAACAAAAGGTCATATTTGGTCCCTTTAACCTTGACAGTGTCCCTTTAAATATTTCTCTACCACACACCCTGGACCCCAGTTACTGAGCCTGAGTGCTGCGTCCTTTTTCAGTATGAACTTCCCTATGTGACTGTCACCTTAGCTGCAAAGATTAAAGCTTGTCTGAAGCAAGCCATCCAGTTGACACTGGAAGAGCTTTAATCTGTACCATTTGCACACTTGCGTATCGGCACATTCTGCCTTATTGTAGAGGCATATGTGATCTGGTCCCTCTTGCTGCTATAGCATCCCCTTGCTAGGCATTTTAGAAACTACACATAGAAATATCACCTTTTAGTACTCTAAGAAAAGCTGTCATGCACATTGCCTCTGTTATCCATTAAGGTCTCATAACTATGTGGATTTCATGCTGAAAATATAATTGTTTCTTTTTTAAAAGGAGCATCAAATTTAGTTTCTAGAACCATCTTTTGTCATATCACTGCAGGAATTAACAATGAGCAAAATTTCAGCATTGCTATGAGCTGCTCTGTATGTGACTATCACATCAGTGAGGAAAAGTAACTGATGAGAAAGTAAATGAAATTCCTGACAAGAGGGTCTTTTTCATTAGCTCTGATAGCTGTGTAATCAGAAGAAGTAGGTATGTCACCAAGAGCTCTTTTCTCTGGCCATGGAGTTGAATGGGAGATCAGATGTGTTAGATCCTACCGAGTCCTAGATACCACCCTGATATATGAATGGCACCAAGCTTCCAAAGCCTGATTCTCTGCCTTATTTCTCAACCTAAACCAAAAGATTCTCAGGGATTTATATTTCTTAGGCTAAGGGGATTCTCTAGTTCCTAAAGATTTCCTGATCTCTCCCATGTATGGACTTTTAGACCTTGATGCTTTAAAATGTCATTTTGATTGAATCAGTTATGGTGTGTGTCATTTACAAGTCCAAAGGAGAGTTACAGTTCTCTGCTCTTTCTTTTTTTGATGCAGATTGTACTTCTTACCATATTCTTTCTGCCGCACCAAGGCTTACATCCTAGAGTTACTTGTGTGACTTAACCAGAGCCTTGTGCTTTGAAATTACCCCTTTAATTGGGAAGACAAAAACTAAGGAGTTTCAAATGAGTGGTAGAGTCTTCCTGTGATGATCTTGTCCACAGTCAGTTACCTCTGATTGTAATAGGTCACTTCTCTTAGGCCTTAGTGTTTATTAGAACTTCCTTTAATGTTCTGCTTTCTTGTTACCAATTTTAGATTGACTGTAAGGTGAAATTCCACAGTTTGAATCCCATTTCCCAGTTTATGCCCATGCTTTTTCCTTCTCTTGCTGCTGTCATGAATTCAGCAGTAGAATTACAGATAGTTTACTTTGGGGCTGAATTAAGCAGTGGCAGAGAGATTTATTCAACTAATGGCATCAGTAGGCAGGGACACAGCGGGGACTAGGAGCATGGTGTTGCAGCTTGATGATCTTCTCTGCAGCTTGTTCTTTTCCTCCACAATAGTGAGCCAGGCCTAGTACTTCAGTCTCTCATAATCTGAGCTTTGGACGTTCAAGTCTGAACTTAGTTGGTGCCATAAAACACTATTACTCTGCCAAAGAATTAAGGTGCTATTGTGTTCTTATCAATAGCCATGAATTTCAATTCTCTTTCTTATTCCCACCTGAATTTCTGTCATCTTTGAGGGAAACCAGGTACCTTGGGCTTCTTTTATCTGCCCTGCCCTTATTCTGGAAGGTCCTCAGGTGTGTCGAGATAGTCTTTGTTTTCTGGGATGTTAGCAGCGTATTATCTGCATGTCAGCCCAGCTCACCTCAGTGCATGTTGGCTCCAGGGCACCTTGTGCTCTACATACTGTCAGTTAGCTGCAGTGTGAATCCTGTGGCCGTGAATAGAGGTAGAGTCCCAGCTCTGAGGGCAAAACTGGAAGACTAGGAAAATATCAGTGCCAAAAACATTCATATCATTTAATGGAATTGACCACTTCATAGAAAAGAAAGTTTGAATCATTGTCTTCAAAGGTTTCCCCTTTAAGATACATATTTTTGACGTTTTAAGTTGTAGAGCATTTGTGTTTTCATGGACAGTTACATTTAGTCTTATAAGAACTAACTCTGCTATACTTCGGGTTTTCAGGTTCCAAAAGAGAAAGATGAAATGGTAGAGCAAGAATTTAACCGGTTGCTGGAAGCTACGTCTTACCTTAGTCACCAGCTGGACTTCAATGTCCTCAATAATAAGCCTGTGTCCCTTGGCCAGGCACTGGAAGTTGTCATTCAGTAAGTCCTTCAGTACCACGTGTTGTATAGTGAATTTCATTTAGAGATTTGCTATTTATATTTTTAAGTTTTTCAGCAAGTCTTACTTGAGCTAATTTGTCACTTATTTTCATGTGAAATAGTTAAATCCAAAAGTAAAACCACTTAAAACAATTACATGTTACTTAAGGCCCCTCTCAGTTTTGAAGCCCAGAGCTTTTATGGTACTAAAATGTATTTAACATAGCCTAGAAAGTAATTTGCCACCAGCCAACTTTCTTGTTCCAAGGTATTAGAAATTTCAGGGGGCTTTGATACCCTTGAACAGGTACCTGTCTTGTGCTGAAAAGCTGGATGTGTGATGAGGGCATGCTATGTTGTCTCTCTTAGGTTACAAGAAAAGCATGTCAAAGATGAGCAGATTGAACATTGGAAAAAGATAGTGAAAACTCAGGAGGAATTGAAAGAACTGCTTAATAAGGTGAGATTCTGTGTTTATTTCTTCACAGTTAATACATCAGTAGCTAGAAAAAAGGCTTTAATTTAGAAATTTTAAAAGCACTGGAACTCAAGAAAATCATGACTAGAAAAAGGCACTGTTTTTTCTGTCTTCAGTATGTCATTATTGGTAAATTGTTATCGGGGGGAATAGATATTCCCTGTGTCAGGTTCCTTTGGCTGTTGCAAAGCTGGCCCAGTGCCCTCTGCTCAGTTCTAGGTGGAGAGGGAAATCAGCTGTCCTTCGGTCAAGTTCCCAAGGTCCTCAGCAGCTAGGACCATAATTCATTGCCAGAATTACGTCATTTCTGCCAATATGAGGATATTCCCCAAGGGTATACATCTGTTGAGGGCTCTTTATCACCACCCTCCAGAGCCCCGGCTGCAGATTAGGAAACCATTTATTTCTCCTCATCCTGCCAGCTGCAAACTTAACACCAGCCTAGGGAGAAAACATGAAAGTGGGACAGGTCCTGAGTAGAGAGATTTATAATGTGAAATCTGGGTGCGTCTTATGACCAGACTCTTGCCTCACTCTCACTGGCACTACTTCATGGATTGTGGTAAGGATGAAATAAAGAATGCATAGAGAATGGCCAACTGGCAAGATAGCTGTGGGGTCCCCAGTCTCAAGCTTTCCCTAGTACTGTGCAGTACCATCAGAAACCTGACAAAATGGTTCCTTAAGGTGCTTTGTGTGATGATTTCACCTTTGATATATTTAAAAAGCAAATTGTGGTGGTTCATTTTTCCTGAAAATTAAAATATGTGTGTGAGAAAGAAAAATTAATGGGACACTCCTAGTTCTCTCATTTGTTTTAGAAAACAGAGCAGTCTTATCTGATAGTGATGATACCTCTTTGTTGAGCCATATAGGATTTCTTTCCCGTTCTAATATGTCAGTCATGATGTAGAAGAGATATTTAAGAATTTTAAGGACACTGGCATTGTAACCCTATTTTGGTTTAATAGCAGTTTAGGGCAGGAGCCAAAGCACATGATTTGCAAACGAATTACATTACTATCTGGAATGGTAAATTTGTATCTTTCCTTTTAAGATGGTAAATTTGAAAGAGAAAATTAAAGAACTCCATCAGCAATACAAAGAAGCATCTGAAGTCAAGCCACCCAGAGATATCACTGCTGAGTTCTTAGTGAAAAGCAAACACAGGGATCTGACTGCCCTGTGCAAGGTGCAGTATACATACATGTCTACTTGGTTTTACTTGTAGAAATAGTATAGATCTGAGAAACTTTGGGAAAGAGAGAGCCACTAGCCAAGGTGCCTATAGTAGAAAGAAGAAGGTTTGGCACACAAGATACTTGGGTACTTACTTGGTTAGTTTGGTTTGAGATCTGCTTTTTCTGCAGAATTCCTACTTTGTCTTCACAATCTCATACTTTAGCTTACTTACGTTTCATTTTAGTCCTCTATCATAGTTTATCGCTGACAGTTTAGAATAATGATATTGAACATGGACTCCAGAGTCATTTGGAGTCCAACTTTCTGGTCAAAAACTGAAACTTAGTGTCTCCTAGTCATGTGGCCTTGGGCTTCTTATTCTCCTCATCTAGTGTTAATACTACCTCACTTGTAGGGGATCTAAAGTGTTTATTCATGCTAGGTACATGTTAAATGCACAGGAAGAGGCAGTTGCTGTTCTTTTTCATGTTCCTTCCCCTAGTCTTAATTCCAGGCTCACATTGTAACTTGTCTCCAAGAACAACCATCCCTGAGCCCTGACCAAGCCTTAAGCTGAGACACTCATAGATATGACCTGGACAGGGATGTACTCCAGGCCATACACTTTGTGATATAAATAACTAGGTGGGTTTCTAACACCTCCAGATCAACGTAGTTCTCTTAATTTTATCAGGAATATGATGAATTAGCTGAAACACAAGGAAAGCTAGAAGAAAAACTTCAAGAATTGGAAGCTAATCCCCCAAGGTAAGAAAAACACACAAATGTTCAGAGGGGATAGCTTTTACTATTCTTTCTGTCTCTAGAGAAATTATAAAGCACCATGAGCCTTTTGTTTGGTGAATAGATTATACATTGTTTAATGAATGGAAGGTATCTATGTGTATGGAGTACAATTTACCCTTGAACAGCACAGGTTTAAGCTGCACAAGTCCATTTATATATGGATCTTTTTCAGTAAATATATTGGAAAATTTTTGGAGATTTGTGACAATTCAAAGAAACTTACAGACAACCCCATAGCCTAGAAGTATCAAAAAAGTTAAGAAAAGGCTAGGTGTGTCTTGAGTTCATAAAGAATATGTACGTATTTTTCTTATAATTTTCTTTAGCTCTATTGTAAGAATATAATATATATTACATATACAAAATATATGTTTAATCAATGATGTTATCAGTGAGGCTTCTGGTCCACAGTAGGCTATTAGTTAAGTTTTGGGGGAGTCATGTTATACAGGTATTTGACTGCACAAGGTGAGGGGGAAGTCATTGCCCTTAACCATATTTGTTCAGTGATCAGCTGTGCTTGTCAGGTTCCTAAATCTCCTAGTCTTATATTTTAGTGTGTAAGAGTGTCCTAGATACTTAAATGTATTGTTTTTTAAGATAACCTTTCTCCATAAAATCTGATGTGTGAATGAAAATGTAGTAAATGAAAATTGTCTTCTCTAAGTGGTGTAGAAGGTGATGTTGCTTTAAATTCCCATAATTCTGGGGACTAGAAAGGTATTACACGTATTTCCATTGGATTTTTGACAATGAATACTTAATATCCTGATACTCTGTGTTTCATGTTGCATCTGGCCTTCATGCATACCTGCTCTGCTCTGTATTCAGGGATGCTACCTGTTCTTGCTAAAAAGTCCATGCTTTATTTCAAATATAAAACAAAAAGTTTTTACAACAAATTGCTTTTATAATGCACGGTAACAATATGAAGGCTTTTTTTCCTCCCGACAGCCACGGCCTGATTATAATTTGCTTTATGTAGTGAGCTTCACACTGCTCTAGGCACCAGGAATAAAGAGATTAATAAGACAGATAAGGTCCTCCTATTTGACTTAGGATTTCTTCACATAAGGCGCAGTCCCAGGTTTAGTTTCCCACAAAGTTTACTGAGATTATCCATGTCAGCCCATTGAGAATAATAGTAGTCCTTTAATTACCGTGCTCCTCTGTTTTCCTTTTGCAGTGATGTGTATCTCTCGTCAAGAGACAGACAAATACTTGATTGGCATTTTGCAAATCTAGAATTTGCTAATGCCACACCTCTTTCTACGCTCTCCCTTAAGCATTGGGATCAGGTAAATTCCTTTATCATTTATTCATTGGCACATGTCTTTGAGAGGGCCCTTAAGAGAAACTTAATTTCTTTATGTGTGTGTTTTTAAATAGCTTTAAGAGAGACCATTTATATACAATAAAACTAACCCATTTTGAGTGAATGACTTGGTTTTGCCCGACTTATATAGTTATGAATTATTACCATAATGGTATAGACAGATAAGTGAACAAAAAAAGCAACCATAAACAAACTAACACAGGGTCAGCTGATTTTCAACAAAGGTGCCAAGACAAATAAAATGGATGATGCCAGAATAATTAATTAGATAACCCTATGGAAAAATATGAACTCTTCTGTCACCTCCCACTATACACAAAAATTAACTCAAAATGGATCACAAAGATGTAGAACATTTACCATTCTCAAAAGTTATCTCTGGCCCCTTTGCAGTTGCTCCCTAATGCTCCTGCTCTTGGCCCTAGACAACTATTGATTTGCTTTCTGTCACTACAGTTTTGCTTTTTTTAGAATTATGTATAAATGGAACTATACAATATATAATCATGTAGTATATACCCTTTTGTGTGTGACTTCTCTTAGAAGCTTTTGAGACTCATTGTTGTGTATATCAATAGTTTGTTCCTTTTTATTGTTTAGTAGTGTTCTATTATTTGGATATGCCACAGATTGTTTATTCACTGGTACATTGATGGACATTTGGGTTGTTTGCATTTTTTACCTATAATTAAAGCTGGTATGAATGTTCATGTCTTTCTCTTGGATAAATATCTAAGAGTGAAATTGCAGGGTCTTATGGGAAGATTTTAGCTTTATAAGAAGCTTCCAAACTATTCCAAATTGCATTCCCACCAGCAATGTATGGAAGTTCCAGTTGCTCCATATCCTCACTAGTACTTGGTCCTGTCAGTTTTTAAAATTTTAGCCATTCTAATGGGTGTATAGTAATATTTTATTATGATTTTAATTTGCATTTCTCTGATGACTGGTGATCTGAAGCATCTTCTCACATACTTACTGGCCGTTCATTCGCATTCAGTTCTTTGGTAAAAAGTCTATTCAGATCTTTTGCCCATTTAAAAAATATGGTTATCCTCTTGTTGAATTGTAAGTTTATTCTTTAAATTCTGGGTACAGTTTCCTAGTCAGATGTATGTTTTGCAGATATTTTCTTCCAGTCTGTAGCTTGCCTTTTCATTTTCTAACTCGTATCTTTTAAAGAGCCAAGGTTTGATTTTTATGAAGTCCTATTTTATCAAGTCTTTTAGGCTTTTAATATTCTGAAATTTTTTTGTCTAAATCAAGGTCACAAAGATTTTTTCTTGGTTCCTTTCTGAAGTTTTATGGACTTAGCTCGTGTTAGGTTTATGATCCATTTTGACTTAATTTTTGTGTGTAGTGGGAGGTGAGAGTAGGGTTCGTAATTATTCTCAGCATTATTTATAGTTCACAGTGTACAAATCTAAAACATTTTTTATTCTTAAGTAGTTTAAGTGTAATTTACTCTTGAATTGGTGAGAAGTCACAGGCCTTTTTACATATTGAATGGACTAATCTTTAAATCTAAGACTTGGGGCCAGACTTAAGACTGCATAGAGGTAAATATTACCTTTTTATTTATATATTTTTATTTTCATTATACATTTTTCTAGTGAGATTATTTTGACCTAATCTTTAGATTATACTTTGGTGTTCTTTAGCATTTGAATTAACAGAAGATTGGACTTGGTAGTAGTGGTAAAAATTTTGCAGAGTTCCCCATTTCTTTATGATTTTTCATATAAATACTAAATTAGACCCTTCCTGGTCACTGACTTATCATTTGAAGTTTCAGTATATATCCATTTGTAATCATTGAATTTTGAATGTGAGTGATTTGAACTGATCCAAATGAGCAGATGAGTCATTCACTAAGTGGTGACAATTTTGCTTCCTGCCTAGTATTTTTATCTAATTTCAAAGAATTGTGATATGTTTTCCCCTGGAATTTCATGAAATTGAAAAAACTAACCTTCAGAAGTTTCTCTCACTGGAAAATTTTTCAGTAAATTCAAAGAAATAAGATCATTTGGGGAATTTTTCCAAGCTGAGCTTTGACTTCTTTTACTATATGGATAATCTTGGGTCACTCTTTATAATCCTAGATTGCCTTCATCTATTCTGACTGACTTTAGTGTTGGAAGTCTCCCTCGACTTTAAAACTTATAAGTTTAAGGAAAACTGCTTTTGCTCCTAAAAGAAAATGTAATTAAGATGGTGATTCTGCTATCCTACCAAATCTGTAATGCATTCAAAAGCCAAACAAACTTTATGATCTAATCGTCTGAATTTACTGAATCAGCTTCCTTCCTTCTCCCACCACCCCCGTGAACAGTCTGGACTTAGTGATAAAAACTTTATCTAGGGAAAAAGAAACTGCCTTAATCTCCCTGCCCAAAGATAGCCATTGTGGACATTTTGACATTTTTTTCTTTTCCCTTCAGTTTCCTTGGGCAGCTATATCTGAATACTGAGTGACTGATTTTTAATTTTTGCCTTAGCATATTAACAGTTTCTACAAGGAGGTGTTTTTAGGTGTTTTTTACTTTACAAACTCATTATAACTTAGATCACGAAAATGTGAAAATATGTCCTTTCCTCTTTAGGATGATGACTTTGAGTTTACTGGCAGCCACCTTACAGTGAGAAATGGTTACTCATGCGTGCCTGTGGCTTTAGCAGAAGGCCTAGACATAAAATTGAATACAGCAGTTCGGCAGGTTCGCTACACAGCTTCAGGTACGTCACTGCTTTACTGGTGAGATAAATCTCTGACTCTGAAACATGGTACTGGTCTGTTTTTGAGCTTGACCTGTAGACAAAATATTAGGTATATTTCCTGAAAGTGTCTTATAAAGTGTGGTTCCTAATTAAAAAAAAAAAAAAAAAAAGATGCATTTGCAAAAGGATCAACCCATAGACCCTTTGGAAGTTCTAGTCCTGTCATTGTATAGTCCAGAAAATTGAGGCAAGTTTATTTCCAATCTGTACATAAATTAGTTTGGTATTATAATGACAGGCAGTGAGTTTGGATCTAGTTTTGCTAAGCATACTCTTAAATACCAGGATTTTGGGCCCTAGGCTCCAGCGGGACCCACCCCTATATTTCACCATCTGCACCTTGGTCTTTGGATCCATTCTGGCTTTTCCTATTGGTGTTGGCTAATGGCTTAGCCTGATTTTTCCGGCAGTATTCCTGCTAATAAGTTGACTTCAAAGATGGAAAATGCCCTGTGATTCTTGTGGCAGTTGGCTCAGTGCTCATTATTGCTGGTTTCAGATACATTTACTGTGAAGTACAGATAACCTGTCGTCTGCCCTCCTTTGGAATTAATAGTCTTGAACTCCTTATGGTATCTAGTCATCCCCATCTCTGAGGGCCCTCATGACAAGTGGAGATGTGGCCATCAATCTTGCTTTCCACAGTCCCTTTTCTCGAGTCTCTGAGATCACAAATATATATTTTTTATGACCACCACAACAGTTTTCCATTTTTCCTTCAGAAGCAGCTTCTAGCTGATGGTGCTGAGCAAATCTACAGCCTTGAAATAGCTATTTGCAAGCAGGTGAAGAACAGCAAGAATAGCTTTTATGTCATTTTCTCTAGTTCTATGGCCACAGAAAATGGGCATATACTGAGTTCTCATACTTATTTGAGCTATTTATATGGTTTTTTTTTTTTGAAATTATATAAATAGGTATTCACTGAAGAAAAAAACAAATGAGGAAAAATAACATTAACCTACTTTCAGTGCCTTTTCTGTGGTCACTTTGGAGCTCATTCATATTCAGGCAAGCTAAATGTCACAGCACATTCTCAAGAATAGCATGATCTACGGGTCTGAGCCGCAGCCGAGGTCTGCACCACAGCCTTCTGGTTCTTTCTTCTCTTGGTCCTTAGTGAGCGAGCACTTAACCCACAGTGGAGTGGGTATTGGTTCTATCAGGAGACATTTCACTCTGAATATTTTCTAAATTTACTTAACTTGGGTAAACGATCAGGTCCTTTTATTAGTCCAGAAGATCATTAGTGTACCAGGGAGGTAGGATAGTGCGATGAAGATCAAGGACTCTGAAGCTGACTATTAGGGTTTCAGTCTTGACATTTATTACCTATATGGCCTTTGACAAATTACTTCACCTCTACCACAGTTTTCTTCTACAAAAAAATGACTAGAACTGACTTTACAGACTTCTACGAAGAATTAATTGGGATAGCATATAGATCCTGCTGGGCAGTATATGCTCAGTACCCTTATCAGTACTGTCCTGGTCACCAGTAAAGTCTTTTTGCTTGAACCCCTTAAGGATGTGAAGTGATAGCTGTGAATACCCGCTCCACAAGCCAGACCTTTATTTATAAATGCGACGCAGTTCTCTGTACCCTGCCCTTGGGGGTATTGAAGCAACAGCCACCAGCTGTTCAGTTTGTGCCGCCTCTTCCTGAGTGGAAGACGTCTGCAGTCCAAAGGATGGGATTTGGCAACCTTAACAAGGTAACCCACCCCTGGCTCCTCATACCCACCGTGCAATGCCAATCTCAGTGCCCTGCACTTGGACGGGAGGGGTTTGCATTTTTCTGCATTTGCTGTGCACTCAGCTCTGGGATCAGGGTGAGGCCTGTCAATTAGTTAACTTCATTGCCTAGATATATGTAAAATACCCATGAGAACTTAGTCTTCTGGGTCACTTCACAAACCCACGCCCATAAGAGGAGAGCTCTGATTGCCATTCCAAGTAGTGCATTTATAATAGGGGTGTCTAGGTTATGTGGAGAGATTAGAAGACACTTTAATAAGTTCTGAGAAGTACTTCCTGTTGAGGCAAGCTTTGCTTACAGCCATTTCTGAGCCCTGTCACCAGCCCATGTTCTCGTTTCTCGTGGTAGGTGGTGTTGTGTTTTGACCGGGTATTCTGGGACCCCAGCGTCAATCTCTTTGGCCATGTTGGCAGCACGACGGCCAGCAGGGGAGAGCTCTTCCTCTTCTGGAACCTCTACAAAGGTAACTGCTTTCCCATTTCCTTGTAGGAGTGAGAATTAGGACTATTTTGGTTTTTCTCAGAAACTCAGTTCCTGAAATTCTTTATAGGTGCTGAGGATATGGCGGGGGAAATCCCTGCTTTCAAGGAGCTCACAGCTAGCTGTGGGGAACACTGAGGTGGCAAGCAGTCTCAGAACAGGGCAGTAAGGCGAGGGATGGGGGAAAGCCCGGGGCACCCAAAGAGAATCAACCCAGCCAGGAGGGACAGACTTCCTGGAAGGGGAAACCTATATTCCTCATCCTCACACTTCGTTTCTGACTTGCCCTTGAATCTTTGATCACTTTCCTTAGAATGCACTTATCAAACTCCTACTTATTGTTGTACTTTCTTCTGTAATTGGATTGTTCTTAATCCTATACAGAGCTTTCAAAAAAAAAGTGTATTTAGACCCTACCTCATTCCAGGAAAAGAATGTAAGACATTCCCTATGCAGCAGTATCAAGAGGCATGGCCTCGGCAGTGCAAACCATCAGTTAACCAGTTCGATTCCCACCCTAGTATTTCCCATCGCTCCTCACTGCCTGACGCTGAACCAACCTTCACATGGCTAGGGCCACTAACTCCACTAAGGAGGCACGTTGATCCCTGAGCACTTTGCTTTCTGACAATAGCTGAGTGATCTTTCCCTTTCCCCAGCCAGGACACTGGGTCCTGCCAGTACCAGCTTCTCTATCTCAAAGCTATTTACTTCTTTTCCTCTGCCCACCTCCCAGTCCATACCACTCTCTTAACCTGTTTAGTTGCCAGCAGCCACTGCTATCCCTCCTTCTGTCTTTTGATGGCTGTCCATTACGGCCACTAAGAAGGCCCACATAATCTAGCCCTTCTCTACTTCCTCAGCTTCCTCATTGTTCATCTTGACCCCACTCCCTGCGCTCCAGGCACACTTGTCTGCGATCCTAGTCCTGGAGCACTGTGCTGTTCTCTGCTTCAGGGCCTCCGTGTCTAAATGTCACTCTTTCACAGAGGACTGACGGGACACACATACCTCCACTGCCTCAAATCTACTTTCCTGTATTCTTTTCTCTGTTATCTTGTATTTTTCTTCATAGTTTGTTACAGTTTGTAATTACACACACACACACACACACACACACACACACACACACACACACACACACAAATCTATGGAGTATATAGTCTAGTTTATAGCTTTATATCCCCAGCATCTAATATTATGCCTATCACATAAGCCTGTTGGATAAATATTCACTGAGTAAAGGTGGTGGGCTTGGGGCCTGGGATGGCTAAGAGGATAGCACTTGTGGAGCTGGCTACAGTGGTCAGGGCTAACAATTCTTTGCCTGAATACCTAAATGCAGGGATACTCAATTTTCTTTTGTTAACAGGGACTGAAATGGTATCTTCAGGACTTCTGTATTCTGCAGTCATAAGCAGTGAAGTGCATGGGTCACACTTCATTCACTATAATTTGCCAGCTCCCTTCCAGGGCTAGATTTCAAGTTGCTGTTTTAGAAACAACTTGTCTCTTGCATGAATGGTGCATGCCTATGTATTGGCACTCTGATGGCCAAGAATAATGTGGGACCCCTTGAGGTTCTTGAGACATCTGTAGGAAAATCCTGGAATTGTTCTTTCTGTTTCCCTAGCTCCAATACTATTGGCACTAGTAGCAGGAGAAGCTGCTGGCATCATGGAAAACATAAGTGATGACGTGATTGTTGGCCGATGCCTGGCCATTCTCAAAGGGATTTTTGGTAGCAGTGCAGTGCCCCAGGTAAGTAGGCGAGTGGGGTCAAGTAAGTAGGTGGGAGGACCACCTGTATTCTCTCAAGTTGTAACACAGGTTCTTGGCCAGTAGTTTGAGCCAGAATTGAGAAGTACGTGCTGGATTTACATAAATGCTAATGTTCAGAGTTCATGCTGTAAGTGGGATTCAGAAAAGCCCCCCAGTATGTGGTCTGCTGTCTCTGCTCATGGAATCATACCATCCCCTGCTCTCCAGACAGAGTGGCTCAAGGACTCCCTCAGGGAGGTCCTAAAATCTCTGGATACTTTCTGTTCTTTAGACCCGCTGAAACACTTTGACCCTATGATTCTTTTTAGAGGAGGCATATTTAATGCGTCATGTGAATTTGTAAGAGAATTTTGGTCAAGTCCTGAGTAGCTCTCTGGATTCAGGGAAAAGAGGGCAACATGGAGGCTTTCTTACAGCGTGAAAGCATTTGGTGTTATATATTGTAAAGCAGCAGCATTCACCACTTGGATAGCTCTCACGTCTGTTGCCTCTTTATCTCTCTTGCTTATATCCCTACTCGCCACAGGTTTTCTACCTTTCAGAGATGACTGGTTTGTTTTCGGAGTTCAGTAATAACTTCTGCTCATGGTTTTTTTAGCCCAAGGAAACTGTGGTGTCTCGCTGGCGTGCTGATCCCTGGGCCCGGGGCTCCTATTCTTACGTAGCCGCAGGATCATCTGGAAATGACTATGATCTAATGGCTCAGCCAATCACTCCTGGCCCCTCAATTCCAGGTGCCCCACAGGTGAGAAACTGATAGACTGTACCTGAACTTATTTGGGATGAGGCCAGTATCCCAGGATCTCAGGGTAAAAATGATGCCACTGATTTTAGATTTTAATCCAAGGGTTCTGTCCTTGGACCCTTTCAAATAATCCAAAGCAGAGAAGTGAGGAACAGTATCATTTGTGTCAGATTTCTTACATTTTGGCTTTGTAAATCTAGATAGTTATTTCAGAGTGGAAGAGTCCAGATTATAAATAATAATTTATTCATGTTTTTGTCCCTATAAAACAAAACTCAAAACATTTGTAATTGTACTCCATTTTGTAGTGGCTCATAGGCCCCTAATCACTAGGAGCCTCAAGGGCATGTCCCTGAGAAGTAACCTTGGGTCCTTGTCTAGCCGATGCCAGACCCTGCTCCAAAGGGGGTAGTAGTAAGTGTTCTTAGGACCTTGTGGTAAGGCCTGATCTGAGACAAGAGCCTTCCTAAGACAGATGCTGTATTCTCTATAGTTCACAGTAGTCAGGAATCCTGCCCCCCCCCCCACCCATAGGTGTACTGCATGAGGCAAAGGAAGCTGTAGAACTGGGTATCCCCAAGTTAAACTGATAAAGAACAGATGCAGGTAAACATCACTCCAGAACTAAGGCTGGGCTGAGTTTTATTGTCCCCTTTACATTATTTCTAGGAAAATTCTGCCTGTTGATAGGGGCATTTTTAAACACAAGAATAAAAGGTAGGTTTGCAACCTGCTTATTTTCTCTTAACTTTTTTCCTGAAATAGCCAATTCCACGACTCTTCTTTGCTGGAGAACACACAATCCGCAACTACCCAGCCACGGTCCACGGTGCTCTGCTGAGTGGGCTTCGAGAAGCAGGAAGGATTGCAGACCAGTTCTTGGGAGCTATGTATACCTTGCCTCGCCAGGCCACGCCAGGTGTCCCTGCACAGCAGTCCCCAAGCATATGAGAGAGACACATTCTAAGGGACAAGGCCATGTCTTTTGTTGCGTAAGCAAAGCTCTTATAGCAATACTAGATTCCTGAGAAACTTGTCCTGGCATCTGGACTCCTGATCAGCTGCTGGAGCTCATGATAGGTCAGATGGCCAAGGGGGTTCTCTGTTTATGACAATGGAGGTTGCCTCCTTTGAGGGACCTAGAGCTAGGGAGGCGCTTGTGCGTTGGTGTGGAAGTCTGTTCATAAAGATTGAGGCAAGCAAGCACTGTAAGAGAACAACTTAATCTCTTGGTGTGTGGTAGTTTTTTTTTATATTTTGAGAATAAAACTTCATATAAAATTAGTTCTCTTTGTTTTCCTTTTAGGGTTAGAGTTATATGCAAGACATGTTTATATAAAGAGGTTTGGTCAGGTCAGAAGATAGGATTGAGGGGCGTCCTATAAAAGCAATGGGTTTCCTGGTCTGTGGGGCTAGACCTCTTCACTGGGATTGCGGGGTGATCGTGTGCCAAAGGCGTGAAGCTACAGGTCAAGCATACAGACATTAGGAGACTGAACTTTCAAGATAAAATACAAGATGACACGTTTGGGCAGCTGGCTTTATTCTCCAAATTCCGTCCATGGGTGTTTTTACTTTCCACTTCTATCCAATGTATCGATATAAAAATTTTGGCAATTGCTACACAAGCAGATCGAGAATTTAGATAACTTCAGTGGTATACTTCAGTGGTATACTAATTTCCTGTTGCTGTGACAAATTACTCCAGCAGGCTGTGATGGAAGATTCCATTTCCTTGCTGCCTTCAGCTTCTAGTTGCTGTCTGTATCCCTGGCTTGTGGTCCACCCCACTCCATCTTAAAACATCACTCCAGTCTCCACTTCCATCATCACCTTCTCATGTTTAGAGATTTTTCTGTCTCCCTCTTATATAAGGTACTTATGATCATTTAAGACCCACCTAGATCAGATCATCTCCATCTCAAAATCTTTAATCACATCTGCAAAATCCCTTTTGATTTGTAAGGTAAACGTTTGTAGGGACCAGAACACCTGTTCCTTCCCAAGGACTCTTAACAAACTTACTAAAAATACATGTCTGTGATCTGCTTCTGGAAATTGCAGTTTACTTGTGTTTTCTAAATGAGGTTTTAGTCTTAATGACATTACATTGGTGGTCTGACTGAAAGATGTAGTTTTTTCCCTAGCCTTGGAATGAGTGACAGCAATGGGGGAAATGTGCACACCAGGATCAGAGCAAGTAAAAAGGTGAGAACAGCAGGCAGTGGGAGGTGTATGGGCTTCAGAGCCCAGCTCTGTCATTACTGTTACCTCAGGGGAGTTCAGGTGTCTGATCCAATGTCAGTGCTTTTAAATTTTTGCTTTTCAAATCAATGGCATAGGCAGATTGAGAAAGGATTGTCTGACAAGACAAGCCTAAAAATATAGCAATGAAATAGCTGCGCTATGATTCTAACTCTAGTTCAGTTATGGGTTCTAAGCATGTCCTCTTCTACACCTCAGCTGTGTTTCCTAACCTTGCAGCATCAGCAATTGACCAAGTATTTTAAGTAAAATACAGTGAAATATACCTGTTGCATCAATGCATAGAAGCTATTTTATGCAGAGATGACATCAACAAAAACGGTATCACTGACTCACACTCACAAGAGCACATGGAAACTAGGGAGCTTTATTGGTTACATATTGTGCTGCAGAGCCAACAGACAGCATTGGAGCCAGAGGATACATGCAGACAGGCAGCTTCAACTATACACATGCACCCAAGGAGCCCTGAGTCACTGCTCATGGCTTTCCCCTGGTTTCCAGCGACAGGCTCTGGCCTCCTTGGTCCCATGCTTGGAGCAGGAATGTAGAAGCTGCTGCACCTATAGACTCCAAGGGGCAGGGGTGTGACCCGAGCACCTGCCTGAGCAAGTAGGTGTGGACTGACAGATGACACCCCTTAGCAAAGGGGCCTATAATGCAATAACAGTTTATTTGAGGGCTACTTCCCCAGCCCTCCCAAATCTTTAAAATACAAAAAATAGACTTTATTCTCTTAAAAATACATTCCATTCAGTACATGTTCTGAGCTGTGAAGCAGCAGGAAAATAGGGCCCCTTTCCTATGATCTTGGTTGTGAGGCTTTGAGAACCCTGTTCCCCACTCAGGGTATTCAAAAGATAATCCCTAAAAGCAGCTCTTTCAAAGCAGTCAAACAGAAAACCCCACACCAACAAAGGCAGCTAGGGACTGGAGGCTGGGTCCTTATTCCTTTACTGGGAAGTGGTAGCACTTGGCACTAACCCACTAAATATAAAGAAAACTGCCCCAGAGTGGCAACTCCAAGATCAATATAGACCCCTCCCACACCCCATGAGAGGGATGAATTATGTGCAAGCTTGCCTGTGGCCAAGGCTGGAGTCCTTAGTCCCACTGCGAATCCCTTTAACCCACATTGTTACTGTTTCATTGCCACTCAAAAGCAAAAACAGCCACAGCTTCCTTTTTCCCACCATTCCTGCAGCTTTCTCTGGTGGTTTTTGGTATCAGAGTGGCAAGAGACAGGCAACAGCAGGCAGAAAAGGCCAGCTCTACTTCCTCCAAGCAAGCAGCTCTGGAGTGCCAGGTTCCCCAACCTCAGTAGGAACCCTCCCACAATCATATACCTGCCAGTAAAATTCAGAGTTAGAGCCAAGCTGCAGAAGAGGCTTGTCATAAAAGTGGGCTTATGGCTGGGACAGGGAATATTTGGCTTGATTAGACAACTCTTCAACTACCAGGTCTCCGCTTTATTTGGAAGTTTCCTCCAGGATTCCTGGTGGTGAGGCCTGGGTCCAGAATGGTCACACCTAGGTTGCTTTTCAGAAACGTGCCTTCCAACTTTGGACTTTGAAAGCCAGCCATTTGAAGCCCAAGGAAACTGAGCCTCCAACCTTCACTGGCTATTACTAATGGTATTTTCTGCAATACTGAGGCCTTTAAAAAAATCTATTTTACAGTGGTTCTAGAAAGTGTGCAGATGAAAAAAAAACTATCCTGAAATGTTAAAATTAAACCCTATTGCACTCAGATTTTAAGATAGCAGCCCCAGCAGGAGGGCACTACAGTTGTCCCTCTTCCATAGAGCATTTTGGGTAGCGGCAGATGTTGACGCTGCTGAAATGTGGAAAAATCCAGACTTTGGCACCAGGAGCTACAGCACCAGAATCCAGGGCTCCAACGCCCACAAGATGAGAATTATTGGCGAGATCTTTGTAGGCATGGCTTGGTGCCCTTCTGTTTCCACCAGTGGAGAAGAGCCACAGACTTGGTTTCCTTTGGACTCTGAGGTTTGCCAACCAGCGAACAATGGCAGGGAGGCTGTAAGTGAGAGGTTGCAGTCTTGAGCAAGCTAGTTTCTGGCTAGTGACCCAGGAGAAGCAGCAGGAAGAGATTTTGAAAATGGCATCTGAAGTTGAACATCTGAGGCAGCAACGTGAAAGAAAGGCAAGCCATGTGACAACGCCCTTAGACTGGCAAAACTCCAGAAAACGTTCCTGTCCCCAAAAGTAAGGTAGGAAGCTCCCCGAGCCTCCAGGATTGCCAAGTCTGATGCATACGAGGGTGGGATGGATGTTGGTCCCCACATGGAGTGGAGGCAGAGAAGACAACTCAGGACACCCAGAAACAGGAGACACGCTAACTTGTGTTATGGAAAATACCCGGCCTGGAAACCAGGAGACACTGGCATTGGGCAAGGCTGGTGCCAAAAAGGGCTGCAGAGACCATCTAATCTAACCCCTCACTTTACAGACTGGAAAAGAGGCCAAGGGAGCTTAGCTTCTCTGAGCGCAACCTCGTAACATTAAAACATGGGAAAACGGGAAAGAATAAAGACCCAGGAAAGCGATGAGAGGCAGTGGGCAGGATACATTCCCCAAACCCATTTGGATGATACCTTCCAAAAGCGAGACCTACCATGGAACAGTGGAAACAAGACTCTTAGGATGCCAGATTTAGGACCCTTGGAAAACATTTCAAATAACTTATTTTACAAATAGGGAAACTAAGGCCCCAAAGACAGTGACTTGCCCACGGTCACAAAGCAAGAAGTACAAAGCCATGAAGAAAATCCAGCTTTCCCGACTCCCAGTTTAATGCTTTCCACAGTGTCTTCATAAAGGTAGCTTCCGACAGGGGATCCCTTCTTTGAACTGAGAAAATGCTACAGAAAAAAGCAGTGTCAAGAATATACAGTTCTTAATTTCCCATGTGAAAGATGTAAGGAAACCAATTTTTATTTATGTGGCTTCCTGAAAAGTTTGCTGCATTCTGAATTGTATAGCCCTGGGGCCCTTGATGGGCATGTTACTGTTCCTCCCAGGAAGTCCTCAGGATCGTTGGTTTGCAGGAATGATGGCCCACTCTTGTAGGAATGCATCAGCTCGGTAAAGTGCGACACCTCCTCCCTGGGGGTGAAGGAAGAACAACAAAGTCCAGGCCTTTCGTGGAGCTATTGCTTTGTGGAGTGATTAAAGGGAAACTGCTGCTTCCTATCCACTTTCCCACTTGCTGGGCGCTTCCTAGAAGGCAGAGTGTGCTGGGTCAGGCCCAGTTGAGTCTCGGAATATTCCAAAGGTGGAAACAAAGTCAGCCAGAAGTCTCCAGCCACAGGAGAAGATCAGGCAATGCCAGCAGCATTATTGGTGCCCAGGGAAGGAGATGCATGAGGCTTATATACTTCCAGGTGCCTTTGGAGGAAGGTGAGCAAAGAGCTGGGGGTGGGGGAGGGATGGTGTCATTCCAATAGGTGGGTACCCGTGTGCTCTGCCCCCAGAAAATAATGGTCAGCAAGGGGGCCGTGTCAGAGAAACTTCAAATTCAACCTAAAGGGTAGTCCCATAATCCCTCAGAGGCAGCACAGACCTCTTCCATATAAGTCTGAGGAACTCCAAAGGGAAAAGGAATGGAAGCCCCCTAGATGAAGCTGATGGCTGATCAGTCTTAGTGTAAGTACTTAGGCCTTCAGGGCAGACAAGGAGTGAACTGGATGTGGTGAGGAGACTAAGAAATAAGAACATTAACCACACAGAAGGGGCTGTTGTGTGGTGGGGATATAAGGGGTATCATTCCCCATTTGGGGGCCACAGTTGCCCATCCTACCTGGGGGACAGGGACAAAGACAGAGGACTCATGCATCGATCAGGGGAGGCTGGGCCTGGGTGACTCTGTCCAGCTTGTAATTTCTGATCCCCTCTGGCCAACTGGCAAAAATGATCTGAGCCACAGCCTGGTTTTCTGCCACAGTCTCCCAGCCAAGGCCTGGTTAACTGGCCTTGGATCCTTCACAGGGCGGGATGGTGGGAGAGCTGAAAGTAGGAGCAGAGGAGACAAGACCTCACCCAGCTGGCTCAGTTTTCCTCAGCACAGGGCCTGGCTGGCCGTAACCGTTCCTCAGCCCGTACGCGCCCAGGCTCTGACAGCCCCTGCTTCCCGGGCAGTTCAGACCGTTCCAAGGAGTTGTGCAGTCGCCTGGAGACACTGAATGTGCAGTCATCGCCTTCCTCCTGTACCAATAAGTAACAAAAGTGAGCTGTGAAGGACAATGTAGTGAGTAACAGACACCTTCACTCGCTCCCCAGTAGTCCTCTCCAGACTAGTAGAGCAAGCAGACCATAGCATCACTGCAGAGATGTGCTTTGGCCTGAGGACAGGCCAGTGTAAAAGTTATTAGAAATCAGGGTCTGCTGGGAGCTCCTAGGGTAGACTGGGAGGCTCACACTCCACAGGATCCCTGTAGGGTACAGGGCCAGAAACAGGGCATGGGAGTGGTACCCCTAAGTGGGAGCCAGTGGTCCTCAAGCTCTGCATAGGCAGGCTGCATGCTCCCAGGGTGAGAGCCGCGTCTTTGGTGGGGAGGTAGGCGGTATGCTGAAACAGAAGCTGCTTCCCACCAGTAAACCACCAAGAAGCTCATTGTCTTCCCTTTTATGTCCCATACCTGCTCCTCATCATATCTCAGACATCCAAAGCTTCAGGGTGCTCAACACCCATGTTTCTCTCCGCTGCTTATCTACCAGACTTATGCATTTTTTTTTGCTCTGAGTCCACCCAAGCAAATGGCAATCAGAGACCAAGTCTGAGAAAGGCTGGCAGGGTAGAAAGAATGGATTTACAAACAGGACTCCTGGATTTAAATCTTAGCTCTTCCAGCAATTCACTAGAGTGGCTTTAGGTAAGGCACTTTCTGTCTCTGACCTTCATTTCTACATCTAAAAAATGAGAATACCTTCCCATAGGGCTGTTAGACTGAATAAGGTAAGTAGGTGGGAAAGTGCTTTGTCAAGTGTTAAGCACCCTGTGAAAACTTACAGGGCTTGTCAGGTTAACACAGTCACCTGCCCTTTAAAAGAAGGGAACAATGTCTAGGTCCAAAATGTCTTTCATCACCACAGGCTCCACATCCAAAAGATACACCTGGGATGTTCCTTTCAGACACTGTCCTGACAGTCCGACCCTCAAATGAGGTGGTTCTGGATTTATCGTGTAACAAGCCACACTGACGCGGCCCTGCCCTCAGACTGATATAATGGGCTAGACAGGTGTCTGGGCAAAAGAAAGTGATGCCCAGGCATAAAGCTTACAAAGTAGGCCCAGTGTGAGCCCCAGCTGTCCTCATCCCGTGTGCCAGCAGCCAGCAGAGACCTGCTGTCTGAACTGAGGCGGCCAGGAACGCATGCCCCGGCTCCCAGGCGCTGCTCCCAGAGACAGAAGGGGAGCTCTTGGCTGCTCTGGCGAAACCAAGAGGGCAGAGGCCCTGTCTCTGCTTTTTGTGTGGCCTCCATATATGACGACAAATGGAAGAGACACATTTGGGAAAGGACTTTGGGAATTCATGCTATTATTGTACAAGGTAATTTATTCTTCTTCAAGGGCAAACCCGGCCTTATCTTCAGCAGTTCTCTGAGCTATACCCAGTGTTTCTCATCACCACCATCTCCGTAATCCTGAGTCTCACAGGCCAGGACGGAAAGGACAGGGGAGAAAAAGGGAAAGCTGAAGGAGGGGGTAAGGGATAGCAGAAGGAGAAAGGAAAAGGAGTGGGACTCACCATGCCCGCCGAGTGGTTCCAGGCTGCAGCTGTGACAGCATCTCCTACCCGATTCCGACGAGTGAGCACCTCTGATACAGTCAGGCTACTTTGTGTCCTTCGGGAGGAGAGCTCGGAGGCATCCCCTGAATTGCCTACCCTGCGAGCGCCCTGCTCAGAGAGGTACGACCTGGTCTGTTCGAGTTCTGAATAGTCTGTGGAAGATCTCTGGGTGTAGGCAGTGGTAGAGTCCACAGTTTTACCTAATCGAGCTGGGGGGTCGTCTAAAGAGTTCAAATCTCGCCTGCTCTTCCAGGCGTTCCGCACGGTAACATGCCTGGCATCTGAAGAGCTCACCTCGGAAGGGGCGCTATGGCTTTTCCACCTGATTGTCTCCGCGGGGGTCGCATGGTTGTTCCTCTCCACAGCATCCGATGGCTTGATGATGATGCTGCTCCGAGAGACCACTGTTTCAGGCCTGTTCTTGACGGGTCCATCTCCCATTCTTTCAGTTTCTGTGAACTGCAAGGTGATGTCATGCTTGTGAATGGAGAGCTCAAAGGGGGAGCTGACGTGGTTGCTGACTGACGTGAGCTCTGGCGGCCCGACCTGGATGTTGCTGGTAGACGTGTGCCTCTCCCGCGGGGCCTCGCCAGGGACTGCTCTAGGGCTGCCGCTGTCAGAGGGGTAGATAGTAATGCTGCTTGTCACTTTGTTTGGCCCTGGTTTGGAGGTGGGTTTCTGCTTCTCCAAAGTGGCCTCAGTTCCAGATCCTCCCATAATTTTTTTCACATCCTTATCAATGATGACAGGTTTGATGACAGCTCTAGACCGCAGGGCCTCTCTCGGGCTGAAGGGCCGTTGACTTTTCAGCCCAGCACCATTTGCCTCAGGGAACTCCACGGCATTGCTAGAGGCTCTGACAGCTTTCACGGGTTCACTTTCTGGCCCAACGTCTTTATTGTTCTCAAACAGGGAGGTTTTAAGGCCCCCTCGAGATCTGTTTTTCTCTCTAGAGGTGGGCTGTTTGGGCTCTGGCTCCGGGGTGATGGTTGTGTTCACCAACTTGGCAGTAACAAGAGACGTCATGTCCATGTCATCATCTGAATCTGGCTTCTCTCTGCCACTGGATTTGATGACTCGACACCTCAGGGCCTCATGCTGACTGCTGTCTTCCATCACGACTGCTACAGGTTGATCAACTCCTTCCTTACTTGGGGTTGAAAAGCCCTGAAGAACGTTCTCTTGGCTTCTGGAGCTATAAGGATACTTTGATAAAAGCGAAGCCTTGGAATTTGGGGAACTTTTATCAGCCTCAGGGCCATTGGCAGCCTTTTTGCCCTTAGAGAGCCCTTCTGAAGATCTCTGAGACGAGGCCAGAGCTCCAGTGGCCTTAGAACTGCCAGGATCTGCGGCCTGAGTTACCAGACTTCCACTGCTAGGCACCTGACCCCGCTTGCCAAAGAGGGCCTCAGTGGAGCTGTCAGAAGCCTTGTCAGCTCTGCCCAGCATGTCACTGGGAACAGACCCATGGGTGTTATCACTGAATGTGCGTGTTGTCTTCTCTACTCTTCCCTTCACCCCACTCTCAGTCCCCAGCTTGGGAGTCCCCTTCCAAACCTTATTGTGCTCCTGAGCAGCTGGGGGGTAGCGGCTAAGCACTGATGGCTGCTCCCTGGACTTCTTCCCTTCACTCTGAGGGGAGCTAGAGGCAAACCGATCTTCAGTTCTCTTTGTCTCCTGAGTCGCACTCTCTGTACCTGCCCCTGTGTTGGAAGCTTTGGCCGCCCTCCTGTTGGTGAAACTGGGAGAGGAAACCTGCCTATTGCTCAGAGAATAGTTTTCATTATTGAGAGCCAATTCCCTGTTTCGGTGCCTTTCCCGCTTATGCTGAGGGGACAGTTCCCGGGACGTGTGCTTGGACACAGATGCCTCACTCCCGTGACCTCTAAACTTAGTCCTCTCGTGCCTGCCTTTGCTAGACAGGAAAGCATCTTCCACTTCCACCTCTCCATTCTCCAACTCCTTCTGTTTCTTAATTTGTAGTTTTATCTCCTCCAGCTGGCTGGCTAAGAGTTTGTTTTTATTTTGTTCACTTAGGTAATTATCCTGAAGGTCATTATTTTTGGCCCTCATTTTCTTAAGCTCTTCTTCCAAAGATTCAAAGTGTTTGATTTGTGTCTTAAGTTTCTCAATCTCTTGGTTAAGGTCTTTGACTTTGTTGTCTTCCTGATTTCGGTTCTTTTCATTTTCAGATTTGTTTCTTGTTTCATTCTCTACCTGCTTTAGATAGTCCAGCGTGCCCTTCCTTCTTGATTCCTTGGATGGCAGTGTGGATGAGATTCCGTCCTCAATCCGTAGGTCATTCCTTTCCAGAAGATTAGATGCATTCCTTGTGTAATCTCTGTTCATTTTTTTGTTCTGCTCCAGTTTTTGAGTGAGCTCTTTTATCAATTTCTCATTTTCTTTCTCCTTTTCATTCAAGTATTTTCTCTCACTTACAAAGCTCAGAGTTAAAGATTTCAGCTTTTCTAACTCAGACACTAAACTCTGCTCAGTTTTATCTAGGCGGTCCTCGGAAGATTCCAGTTCTTTCACTTTGACCCTGAGCATTTCTAGCTCAGAGGAGATTTTCTTCGTCAGGTTTCTCTCCTCATTCAGGCTCAGACAGAGTTGGGTACAGTCATTCTTACTCCTGCTAAAGGCCTCCTCAAGCTTCTCCAGCTCGGCCATTCGTTTCTGAAGCCGCTCAATCTCCGATTTCAGCTCCCGGGTGAGGTTCTCCTCCTCTTCAAGTTTCTCCTTCATCAGCCGGCAGAGATCCTCCGCTCTCTTAATTTCCTCATCTTTGCCTTCAATTCTCAGCACTCGCTGGCGCAACACTTCAATCTCCGCCAACATGCCAGAGTTGCTGCCTTCCGCCTGAATCACCTTGTCCTGGAGATCCAGGAGCTCGTCCTCTGCTTTCTGGAGGTTTTTTGTGGCTTCCTCCAGCTCATCAAGGCGGCGGCTTAGACTCTGTAACTTAAACCGCAGGTGGCGGCTGGAGGCAGTATCCTTGTAGTTTGTAAACTCGGCCATGTCTACTGCCAGCCAATGTGGGTTCCTAGAGGCATCCAATTCCACTCGAGGGGATGAGAAATGGTTACCTTTCTCTTGGCATCCACAACCTTCTTTGGCAGCTGGAGACCATTATCAGTCTATAGAAGGAAAGCAGAAAGCATGTCAGGCAGCAAATATAAAATCTGTATTTCAGCTCCTAGGTGTAAAAAGAGCTCCCATGTGTAATGTAATCCTTGTGCCTAAAACACAGCAGGTGCCCAACTTTGTTAAATGAATGAATCTGAGTAAACTTGCAGGATACCACTGGTTCTTTATGGCTGATAATGAGTTGATATCTACATCATGAAGAATGCCACCAATGGCAGCATGGCAAAAGGACATAGAAGAATGCCTCATTTCTCATGGCAGACTATCAGAAAATCTTTACCATTTGCCACCTGCATAATCTTGGGAAAGTCATTAACTTTTCTAGAAATCATTTTACTTCGTTGTAAAACGGGGATAATGATGCCTACCATTTCTCTCCCCAGTACTGTTCTGAAGTTGACACTGGAAGATAAAAGGACCTGGGCTCTATTAGGGGATAAAGGGATGACCGTCTGCCTACAAAATTTATAATCTTGGGCTTGCCTTCACTTAAGTTCAAAGTTCAAATTTACACTGCCTGAGCGGTCTGGTACTGACTGACTTGCTCTCTGAGAACCAAACCATACCTAAAAATGGTCTCAGCCTGATATTACCCTTGGAAAACGCACCAAAGGTAAACAAAAATACTCTAGAAAGAGAGATTCCCTACCATGTTCACACGAGAGTCCACAGATAAGAGTCCTGATGAACCTGAGTTTACAATTTCAAGTTACGAAACACAGAAGGACAAATCTTTGACTGAACAAAGGAAGTTTATACCGATACGAACCAAATAAAATAGGCTAGTGACCACAAATTAAGTACATTTCAACATTTAAAGTCATAAAAGAAGGAATCAAAAACAGGAGACCATAACAAGATGCTATCAATAAAGATCAGATCATCTTTAAAGGAACCAAATAAAATTGCTGGAAATGGAAAGGAAAATAGTAAATAGATGCAGATGAAGAGTGTGGTGGTTAAGAAGAGATATGAGGAAATTACAAAAGGCGGTACAGACCTGGAAACTGGAAGAGTTTAATAGACATGGGGGGAAAAAAGTGGTCCAAAGGAAAGAATAGACAAAATGGGGAAAGGCAGTATCTAATAAGCTACTAGCTAAGAATGCTCAAGAATTGATAAAAGATGGAATGGAACCTCATATTCAGAAAGTGGAGTCTCAACCAAAATTAAATCTGCACCTAGACGAGAATAAAAGTAAAATGAAAACCTTAATGTTTATTATTAACAGATCATCACTGAAAGAACTATTCAGAATACAAGAACTGATCATTTAAGGAAGGCATGAGATAAAGAAGGAATGGTAAGCAAAGAAATTAACGCAAACAAGCACTGAATCAGTTAAACAATAATGAAAATTGAGGGGGAAGGGCAAGATAAAAACCAAAATCGAACTAAAACACTGGATAGATATACAAGTCAGAGAAATCAGAATTCAAGTAAAGGATTCTTTGGAAAGAGAATAGTTATTGTAATTAACATTAGATCTTGTTAAGAATAGATACTAATCATATATCTGATAAGGTATTAATAAGCAGAATATATAAAGAACTCCTATAATGTTAATTTAAAAACAATCTGATTTTAAAATGGGCTAAGGACTTGAATAGAAATTTCTCCAGTGACAATCCAAATGGTAACAAGCACATGTAAAGATGTTCAACATCACTAATCACTAGGGAACTGCAAATCAAAATCCCTTTCACCTCACACCCATCATGATGCCTACTATCAAAAAAGCAAAAAATTATTAAGTTTTGGTGAGGATGTGGAGAAATTGGAACCCCTGTGCACTGCTGAAAGAAAAATAAAATGGTACAGCTACTATGGAAAACTGGCAGTTCCTCGGAAAATTAAAATAATTACCATGTGATCCAGCAATTCCACTTCTGGGTATATATCCAAAAAAACTGAAAGCAGGATATTGACGAGATCTGCATACTGCATACTGCATACTGTTCACAGCAGCACTATTCACAATAGTCAAAAAGTGGAACCCAAGGGTCCAATGGATGAATAGATATACAAAATTTGATCTATACATACAATGAGATGTCTTAAAAAGTAAATTCTGGCACATGCTACAACATGGATGAATCTTGAGGACATAGTGCTAAGTGAAATGGTTCAGTCATAAAAGGCACACTGTGTGATTTCGCTTATATGAGTATCTAGAATAGCCAAATTCGTAGAAACAAGGCAGAATGGTGGTCGCTGGGGACAATGAGAATGGGGGTTATTGTTAAATAGGTGTAGAGTTTCAGTTCTGCAAGATAAAAAATGTTCCAGAGCTTGGTTACACAATGTGACTATATACTTCACACTACTGAATTGTACACTTAAAAATGGTTGATATATTTTATGTTATGCATTTTTCACTACACACACACAAAAAAAATAAGGTAGGAAAGAAGTAAAAAGCATCGTTTTCTGGTCCAGCATGTACGCAGCTTAAAAGTCATCACTTCATCCTAACAAGTAAAATACTGAAGAAAATCAATAACTCTTAGATCCATCAGAGGTTACAAAGAAAATTATCCCCCAAATTAGAAAAGTGGATACAGAGAACCACAACTTACCACTAAAAAAAAAAAGAAAAAGAAAAAAAAATTTAATGGATATGCTAAGAAAGAGAAAAATGCAACCATATAAAATGCTAAGCTACAAAAGTCAAAAAGAGCAGATGAAAACAGGAACAAAAAACAAGGACAACAAAACAGTAACAAGTATGGTAAATATTAATCCAACTATATAATCACTTTAAACATCAATAGTCTAAATATACCAATGAAAAGACATTGTCAAAGTGGATCAAAAAACAAGACCCAACTATAGGTTGTCTACAAAACCCCATCTTAAATTTTAATAAAGACATCTATAGATGAAGGAATGGAGAACACTATACCATGTTAACACTAATCAAAATAAAGCTGGAGTGGCTCCATTAATTTCAGACAGAAAACTTCAAAGCAGGGTAAATTATCGGGGGTGAAAAGAAGCATTTCATAATGATAAAGGGGTCAATTCTCTAAAAAGACATAATAGTCCTTAATATATGTGTCTTACAACAGAGCATCAAAATAGATAAGGCAAAAACATATCTGCAAGGAGAAAGTGATGAATCCACTACAGCTGGAGAGTTCCACACCTCTCTATCATAAATAGATCGAACAGGCAGAATATCAGTAATGACAGCTGAACTCAATAACACTATAATCAACCTGCTATAATGGAAACAGAGACTACTTCAACAACAGCAGAATCACATTCTTAAGTTCATATGGAACATTCACCAAGATAGACCACATTCTGGGCTATAAGACAGTATATGTTCTCAGACTACAATGGAATTAAACTAGAAATCAATACCAAAAAAAAAAAAAAATAGCTGGGGTATCCCCCAAATATGTGCAAATTAAACAACACACTTCTAATAAATGAATAACAAGAAATTTCAAGAAAAACCTTAAAATATTTTGAACAGAATGAAAAAAATACATCCTCATCAAAATTTGTGGGGTATAGCAAAAGGAATGTTTAGAGGTAAATTTGTAGCACTTGATGCATATATTAGGAAAAAATAAAGATCGACAATAATCTAAGCTGCTCTCTTAAGCAACTAGAAAAAGAACAAATTAAAACCAAAGTAAATTGAAGAAAAGTAATAAAAATCAGAGCAAAAATCAATGAAGTTGAAAACAAAGTCAATTGGAGTAGGGATGGGGGAGGGGAGGAATCAATGAAACCAAAAGCTAATTCTTTGAAAAGATCAATAAGCTTCCAGCCAGGCTGAAAAAGAGAAGACAAATTACTAATAACAGAAATGAAAGAGGAGACATCATCATAGATCCCTTTGACATTAAAAGAATAATAAAATATGAACAACTCTATGCCCACAAATTTGATAACCTAGATGAATGAATTCCTTGAAAGACATAAGCTACCAAACTCACATAAGAGACAATCTGAATAGGATTATATCTATTAAAGAAATTGAATCAATAATAATAACCTTCAAAACAGCACCATGCCTGCCAAGATGGGATCACTGGTAATTGTACCAAATATTTAAGGAAGAAATTATACCAATTTTCTATATTCTCTTCCAAAAGTGAGAAGAGAGAATACTGCCTAACTCATGCTATTAGCCAACATTACCTTAACACCAAAACCAGACAAAGACATTACAAGAAAACTACAGACTTAATCTGTCATGAGCATAGATGTAAAAATCCTCAACAAAATATTAGCAAATCTAATCCAACAATATATAAAAATAATTTTAGATCATGACCAAGTAAGATTTACCCTAGGTTATACAAGGCTGGTTCAATATCTAAAAATAAATTCATGTACTCCATCACTTCAACGGGCTAAAGAAGAAAAATCACATGATCATATCAACAGATGCAGAAAAAGCACATACCTATTTATGATAAAAACTCAGCAAACTAGGAATAGAGGGGACCTTGACCTCAACTTGATACAGAACATCTACAAAAAACCTACAGCTAACCAAACTTTTAATGGCGAGACAAAGTTTTTCCACTAGAATCGAAAACAAAGAAGGGATGTCTCCTCATCACTGCTTCTCCAAATTGTACTAGAAGTCCTACCTAACACAATAAGACAAGAAAAGGAAGTATACACATTGGGAAAGAAGAAATAAAATTGTCTTTGTTCACAGATGACATGATTGCCTACGCAAAAAATCCAAATGAATATTAAAAAAAAACCTCGAACTAATAAGCAATTCTAGCAAGATACAAAGTTAACATACAAAAGTCAATCACTTCCCTATACATCAGCAATTTGAAATTTAAAACAATATCGTTTACATGAATATCCTCCCAAAAATGAAATATATTAGTGTGTATCTAACAAAGTATGCACACAATCTATATAACGAAAAATATAAAACTGACGACTCTAAGAAGTAAGCAAATGAAGAGATATTCAGTGTTCGTGGATAGGGACGCAGTATTTCCAAATGTCAGTTCTCCCCAACTTGACCTATAGATTCAATGCAACCCCAAACAAAATCCCAGCAAGTTATTTTGTGGATATCAACAAACTAATTCTAAAGTTTACATGGAAAGGTAAAAGACCCAGAACTGCCAATGCAATATTGAAAGAAAGGAACAAAGTGGGACTGACTGATACTAACTTACTTCAAGACTTACTATAAAGCTACAGTATTCAAGACAGTGTGTTATTGGTGAGAACAGATAGCCCAGAAACAGACCCACATGAATACAGTGAACTAATCTTTGACAAAGAAGCAAAGGCAATACAATGGAGCAAAGATAGTCTCTGCAACAAATAGTGCTGGAACAAATGGACATTCACCTGCAAAACAATTTAGACACAGATTTTATACCCTTCATAAATATTAACTCAAAATGGATCACAGACCTAAATATAAAACATAAAACTATAAAACGCCTAGAAGATAACATAGGAGGAATTATAGATGACCCTGGGTATGATGACACCAAGAGCAGGATCCATGAAAGAAATACAGTCCCCTCTTATCCACAGGAGATGTAGCCCAAGACCCTCAGTGGATGCCTGAAACCACAGATAATACCAAACCTCATATATACTATGTTTTTTCCTGAACACACATAACAGTGATAGTTTAATTTATAAATTAGGCAATTTCACCAATAGATCTGTTCTTACTGTAGATCTTAGCAACCTCAGCATATGATTTTTTTTTCTTTATTAAGTCAAGAACTTTCACTTTTTCACTTAAAGGAAGCACTTTACAGCTTCTCGTTGGCATATCTGAATTCCCAGCATCACCACTCTTGCACTGTAAGTAAAATGAAGCCAATATTAAGTAAAATAAGGATTACTTGAACTTGAGCACTGTGATACTTCTGCAGTCCATCTGATAACTGAGATGGTTACTAAGTGACTAACAGACAGGTGACCTATAACAGACTGGATATGCTGGACAAAGCCATGATTCACATCCTGGGTGGGACAAAGCTAGACAGCGCAAGATTTCATCACACTTCTCAGAATGGCGTGCAATTTAAAACGTAGGGACTTTATTTCTGGAATTTCCTAGTTATATTCTGGACCATGGTTGACCATGGGTTGAAATTGGGAAAAATGAAACTACAGATGTGGGGGGCGGGGTAGCTGTAATCGATAAGCTGAACTTCATTAAAAACTTCTGCTCTGCAAAAGGCAATGTCAAGACAATGAGAAGGCAAGCCAAAGGTGGGGGAAAATATTTATGGGAGACTGCTGTCCATAAAATACAAGAACTCTTAAAATTCAACAATAAGAAAACAAACAACCTGATTAAAAAATGGGCTGAAGACCTTAAGAGACACCTCACCAAAGATATGCAGGTGGCCCAATGATTAACAATGTAGATGTCGCCCTGACAAGAGCAACTTTGGATGGAGGTGAAAGCTTCCTTAGAATTAAAGAAAAAATAGGTAGTGAATTGGAGATAAATATTGGATGAATTTTTTTAATTCTGCTGAAAAGCAGAGCAAATAAATAGGTAGGCCATTGGCAGAAGAAGCGGTATCAAAAGGGTTTTTTTTAATGAGGAAAAAGCATGTTGGCATATTGATAGAATATGATCCATGAAAAGGGGGGAAACTGACAGGCTGTGAAAGGGAGGAGGAACCCTGGGTATAAGAGACAAAATGGGGCCCTGGTATATGAGTGCAAGCAGCAGCACTGGAGAACACAGACAGTTCTGTGGTAGCAGACAGGCAGGGGGAGTATATGGATACAGGTGTTAGTGGGTGGGTGGGTCAATAAGTATAATGGTAGAAGTCTAGTAAAGTTCTCTTCTGAGAACTTTTTCATTTTTGCTTTTCACTGAAGTAGAAAACAAGGTTACTACCTTAAACTGACAACGGGGGGAAAGTATTACAGGTTTCGGAAATGGTCATCTAGGTGAATGGGAAATACAGAATGACTGCCAGGCAATATCAAGGACCCACTTGAAATTCACGATTATGATTTAAAGTAAAACCAATCAGCAAGGTTGTATTTTTATATGCAGTCTTGTTCAGCTGACCAGATGAAGGCAAGGAGTAGACAGAGCTGGGCTGAACCAGGACTGGAGCTCTGTTGAGTGTGACAAAGCAAGAGAAGAGCGAGGGACTTTTGGGTGTGTGCAAGGGAATGTAAGCTCATTCAGTAAAGAGAGAGAAAAACATTAAGAACATGAAGAACAGTGAAGATGTAATAAGACCAATGAATTGAAAGGACCGATGAGTACCAAAGGATTGTTGGAGTCAGGGTACTAGCAGGAATGAGCTTAAAAAACAGGCGATGGTAATCAGAGAGGGATTTCAGGGCACTGAAATTACCAAAGAGTTGCGGTAATTGATAATGTCAAAAGCTAAGGTATAAGGCAGAGCAAAAGGAATTTTAGAACAGTACAACTACTCAAGGTGATACTATAATGGTAGATACATATCATGATACACTCGTCCAAACCTAACACCCACCGAGAGTGAACCTTAATGTAACTGTGAACTTTGGGTGATTATAATGTGTGAATGTATCATTCTGGTAGGAGGAGGTGGGCAGGGAGTACACAGGAAATCTCTGTACTGTCTCAATTTTAGTGTGAACATAAAACTGCTCTAAAACTTAGCCTTAATAAAAAAATAAAAATTAAAAAATCTAAAGTGTGATCATGGAACTGTGCTAAGAGGAGGGAGGGGGCATTAAGAAGGTCACTGGAAGACAGAAGTATCTGAGAGGCAACAGAATTGTACATCGAAAGCACCATAAATTTTAAAAAACTAGTGTTGGAAAGAGTGATATTAAACAAAAAGCTAAAATAATTGAGAAATTAGGGCCAGTGACCCAGGGGTCAGCAGATGACAACAGTAAAGATACTGGAATGATGTAGTCTGGTAAGATTACATTTAAAACTAGTGATTAAGGAGGGAGGGAACATAGGTTAAGCCATAAAACCACACCACCTGTGAGAGAAAAACTGACTCAACAATGATTCCAAAGAAAAGAAAGAGAAGGAAGGAAGGAGTGAAAGGAGGGAGGGAGGAAGGAAAAAGGGAAGGAAAAAGGGAAGGAAAAAGGGAAGGAAAAAGGGAAGGAAAAAGGGAAGGAAAAAGGGAAGGAAAAAGGGAAGGAAAAAGGGAAGGAAAAAGGGAAGGAAAAAGGGAAGGAAAAAGGGAAGGAAAAAGGGAAGGAAAAAGGGAAGGAAAAAGGGAAGGAAAAAGGGAAGGAAA